>NW_019059723.1:931557-975034 GCF_000696155.1 Zootermopsis nevadensis | reverse complement strand
GAGAGATTCAGATATTTGTGCTAATGTTGCCAGCAATTATGATTTTTTTGTTTTGGGTTGTTTGGTGCTGCACAAAGTAGAAGCAGTTATCTTAAAATTCTTGAAGTTTGAGACAAAAGAATCAGTGTTTGAGTTGATGTATTGTTCTTTTTGGATTTTATCTAAAAAATTTGACTTGCTTAGTCTTAACCGTGCCATAAAAGTAATTTACTATTAGACAATCATGCATGTCTTGGTAAGGATTGTAAAACAATACAGAGCCTTCATACTGTAGTCTCTTGCAGCTGATTTTTATCGGTATAAAATCAAAATATTTGTGCTGTACCCTGGTTGATCAAGTGTTTCAAAAATATTGTGATTTCAGTGTATGGTTCAGTGATAGGTTAAGGTTTACAGGGTAATCAGCATATGTGCTTGAAATATTAGTTCACTATTATTGCTTTTGGGGCATGTGCTTAGTTTAATTGTGTCTATGTAATTAATCATAGCTTATAATTATGAACTCTGCATTTCCAGACCATCTCTCTTCCTGAATTGGTTTAGAGAAGGTGTTGACAGACCAGAGCTCAGACTGTGGAAGTCATGTAAGTTGTCTTCAGTTTGAAATATTAAAGAAATTGGAGATATTTGTAACACTGTATTATGTTTAGAATATTGGTTTAACAAGTCTCCAAGCACTTTCTGTTTGTGAACTCAACATTATTAACCTCTGAGATGTTTGACCATATCCATATGGCTATCACATCTCAGAAACATGGAATATTTGCTGCCATTTTAGTGTAGCTGCTACGTGCGCAGGTAGGGTGCAGTTTAAAGGTGTTTTCAAGGATGAATCTTTTATGAGCACTGTTTTGTAAGTTTTGAGTGTTAAAAGTTTATCTCCTTCTGAGTAAATAAAAATCAGGTACATACCAATGTACATACTTTGCTCCATGGAGCAAAGTCCTTTATCAGAAGCTGTTGGTGGCTCAGCTTATCAAGGATTTTGTGGCTTTTATAAAATCTGAAGGTTTATTACAACATTCGCAGGAGTTTGCCAGTGGTCCCAATCCTGAGCTATATGTGTCCATGCCACACTGTCCCACTCTTAATAAAGAGCCATTGTAATATTCTCCCATCTATACCTATATATTCTAAGTAGTCTCTTCCATTCAGAATTTTGGACAAAACCCTGCATGCAATTCTCATCTCTTCGATTTCAGCCACATGTTCCACCCATCTTATCCTTCATTTGATCATCATATTGAAAGGACAAATTATGAAGCCTCGTGCAATTTTTGTCCAGTCTTCTCCTGTTGTCAAACACCTTCAATTTTTATTTTCCCTTGATGTGGGAAACCAAGTTTCATGCCCATAGCAAGCAAAAGGTAAATTATATATAGTTTATAATTGTACAAGTTTATATAATAAAAGGGAAGACAAAAATTCTGAACTACATGTTGGTGAGCATTCCCCAAATGAATCTTCTCTTAATTTGTTTCCAAATTAAGGTTTGATTTCTTATTCTCATTTCCAAATATTTATAACATAAATACAGTGAGCAACATTTTGTATCTGTGTCTTTCCACCCTTCTGGTGAGATCTTTTACTGTGGAATGTTTATTAGTCTTGTCCTTTGCCTCACTCTGAATGTCAAAGTCAACATAAATTGTGATGCTAGAAGGTTATCTGCAATGCCTACATTGCTAAATGTAATTAAATATGAACTCTATAATTGTGTAATTGTATGTAAGTAGTATAATAAATTTTGTTACTGTATTCCTTTCTTTTGCAGCATGCACATTAAGAAGTACTTTGGGCTGTTTTTCTGAAAAAGATGGTAGCTATTGAGTTGCTGTATCATGGTATTGTACAGTTTATGATACTGCATTTGGATATGTGGGAGCTGTTGCTCATGAAAAAGGTGGATTATCTGCTGTATCACATGATTGTACCCATGGATCACGTGATGAGAATGCCTACATTATGTTATGAGAAGTCTAGAACAGATTTCAGGTTGTAGTTTTAGTGTAATTGGGAAAAGGTCACAGTTTGAATGAGGTGAAGTCCATATGGCCACCACCATGAGATTGGAAGTAATCACATGTGCATCATAAACAATGAGGTGAAGTCCATATGGCCACCACCACTATGAGATTGGAAGTAATCACGTGTGCATCATAAGCAGAGTTATAATAGCAACAGCCATTCTTGGGCCACTCTGATGGTCTAATGGTTAGTGAACCTAGTATTCAGAAGGTCTCAGGTTCAATCCCAATTGTTGGAACTAATATCAGAATTAAAGTTAGTATTAAATTTGTCACTATAAATATAGCTAATCATCTGAAGACATGTGAAGAGCTGATTCTCAGAACATCATGTATTTCAAATGTACCAGTACCTAAGACAGTTGACAGTGTCCTTCATAAAACTGTAATGAACTCTTATATGTGGCTTATGGTCATGAGAAAAAATAGAAACTTTGGAGAGATGGCATTTTTGATAATTACATCATCAATTTAAAATTACATATTCAGGCAGAACTACTTAGAAGGTAACTGAACTTCCAGAGCTTTCAGGAACAGTTACACCCCACTAATATCTAGTCACATATAGCACAATGTGTCGTTTATTTGTAATTGTAATGCTGTTATACTTGTTCAATTTTTCTCCTTGTTTAAGGTAACGCTCTTAGATATACAGTGGAACCTTGATATACCGCGGACTCAGATATGTTGTGGCTGTGAACTTGTCCCCAATACGATTACATATGTTTTACATATTTCACGTATAACGCGGGTACTGAAGCTGTCCCCCAAAACCCGTGTTATATTGAGGTTCCACTGTACTTGTGGAAACATGTTACTTATACAGAGCAGGTTCTTGAGAAGGTGTAACTCATCCAGTCACATAATTCCCTTATATTTTTTGGAACTGCAGTTCATTATAGTTATCACAAGATCTTGCAGCTGATCCCTCTCCTGAGCACATCTACAGATATAGATTAAAAACATTTTCTTTTGTTAAATTTCCCTATCAGTATATTGACATGATCATTTTTCCTTTTTGTTAATATTAATTTTTCTCTACTGAGAGTTAATTAAGATGGCGTTGGGCTGAACATTGCAAACATTAAACATTTGATTGTTTCATGACACAGTGGTGAGAAAATGTGCGATATATGTAACTTGTTAGTGTGATGTATTACAGCTGGTGTGTATGATATACATATTCACTAATGATTTAAATTGCACTGTATTATATATCTGTGTATGCACTTTGATGGTTATACTTTGTATTTTAAAGTAATATTCTTATAAAATATATACTGTGTTGCAATTATTACTGTAGTAGGGGCCAAGGTCTTGCTACCACATGATGAAGCACTTTCTCAAAGTTTATGCACCAGAAACAGTAGTCAGTTGTAAATGTAATTTGATGTTGCATACACTGCTCTGCCTTTGTAAGAAGAGAAGTGTGTTTTTGATTGAACATCCCTTGTGTTGGAAACTTCTTGCCATATTTACTCTTGTGTCCAATGGAAAATTGAGCTGGTCAGGGCTAACGTGGCATATCTCAAATACAGCAATATTAAGTTGCACCATCATTCCTATAGCTGATAATATAATCTATTTGAGGGGTTGAGTGGTCCAAGATACAAAAAATTGAGCCACTTTAGCTGTGAGGAGTTCAGTTGTACTTTATGTACCTGTTTCAGTATTCATTCATTGTGATAAAATTGCTGATAGCCATGTAACTTCAATTTAGTATTTCATTATAGGGTAGATATAATGCATTGCATTATATAGCTTCATACAAAGTATAAGTTGAATATCAAACCACCTGAAATATGTGTCCTTTGTGTTTTGTACCTAGAAATAAATATTAGTGTCTCAGTCTTATTTTAATTTGAGACTGTAAATGTAAAATGTAACCCACTCTAGCATCTTGATAGTTATAAACAATTTACCTTTATTTAGTGATTGTTAATTAAGGAGAAGACTTGATCAAGAAACTCAGGGAGCAAGTATTAAAAATTAAATTTAATGTCAAAAGCTGTGTGGTGAATTAGGGAAAGTAGAGTAGGTCTACCAGAATGAAATTTTGAATAGGTATGGTGTGTAGTTCTTTTGGAGAATATAGAAAATACAAAAAGCTGTAAAATTTACAATAATGCTTATAAAAGTATCAACTTAGTCTTAACTTGTTCTATGTATGCACTTCTTTGGTGATGCATCCCATAGCTTCCATGACTTACAAGAAGAACACAATTTATGCTCTGACCCCAATAAGTTAATAGGATCAACATATACCAGAAATGGGTGTGTCCTCAACTCCAAATCCCTCTCTGTTTTCTTGGACCTTCCTGGTGGTGTATTCTAGGGCAAAGTTGAAAATCAATGGTGATAAGCAACTTGTTTCAGACAATTTTGATTAGGAAATGCTTTGGGAAAATGTTTACCTCTACACCTTATACTACAGGCTTCATGTAAATGTATTGGTGTCAGATCCAGCATCCCAAAATCTGGAAGGACTGAAAATTCAGTGATTCTTTACAGTGGCACTTTATTATGCTTGTCATGTTTAAAACTTTCGCTTCACATTTCCTTGACTTCGTACCATGTGCTGAATGGTGCCACTGTCAGCTTGCTTGTTTGCACTTGTTTGGTCATTGGATGGCTTAAGTTGTGTACTTTTATGTTTTTAGACAATGAAGATGATACCACCCCAGATTTTTGAGGTTTTTGTATTTGTGATGAAAGATTGTGAATTCTTACATAGTCTATAGCAGCGTTTCTCAACCTATGGTATGCGTACCACTGGTGGTACAGGAGCCAATCTTGAATGGTACCTGAACTAAGTAAATAATAAATAACCTGGCATATTAACCTCCATACATATCTGAGCTCAACATATTATCAATCCTTATTCATTTTAATCACATAGTGCATAGTTATGACACAAAAGAATTGCTGACTGAAGAATGTAATAGAGCAGTGTTCATGACCCTGGGGTCCACGAGTAGCTTCTGTTCTTTATTTTTATTTAGTTTTATGTTAATTACTGTATATACTAAGTTTTTATACATCCCATTTTTTTTACTTGTGCACTGGACTTATCTTCTACCTGTATTCCATTTTATTAAAATGCATGGGATAATTTGGTCTGACAATCCGCTATAATATAAAGTTTAGAAGGGAGGGAGACCATGGCACTTGAAAGGTTTTTATAGTAATGTACTTTATTAGCGATGTCAGCTATGAAATTATAAAAATTTGATTTGAGGTTTTCACGGCGGTGAGTTTGAAGATAGTTGTCTTTTGGAGCGATCGACCTGATGATGGAGGCAGCAAAAACCACTGAAACGTTAGTAATATTCACGGCGCTACAACCCTTAAGCAGTTTTAAAAATTTGTCCTCATAGACACATACATATGGATGGCAGCCTACTTGGCAGGTATATTTGTATTGTCTGTGGTGTACGGCGTGTTCTCATCTGTGGTCGGAAAATCAGTGTTTCTGTACGGTGATTGACGATGGTTGTTGTGGTGTAATATGTGACAAGTAATTATGGATGTGTGCAAGTTTTATATGTTTTTATTCGTTTTAACAATACATAATGCCAGAGGAGGTGCGTTGGCTGTAATACATATTAGTGATTGTAATTTGTAAGCTGCCGTTTTCATATTTATCTACAGGAGTAACATGGTGAAATTTAAATGTTTGAATGACTCATGGGCCAAGCCCTATTCAATATGGCGTTATTAATAACGTATTTAGTTTAAAGTAGATTTTATTGTTCTTGTTGTCAGTATTTTACGATTAACACCTTCTTTGAAGTAATATAAGGCAGTTATTATGCTGGTAAACTAGAAAGAAGGATACAAACGTCTTTGCAGGTTCACAAAGTATTGAAAGGAACATGGAAACGATCAGTTCTGCTCATGGATAATCCACGTGAATGTCAATTTTAAAGGAATTTAATTTTTTTTCAGACCAATATGAATGCAACGAAGAATTGCTGAAAGGTGCTGCATTGTCAGCTACATCATCTCTCCAGGATAGGGGACCACAAAATGCCAGATTGTATGGTATGACCAACAAATTAACGTTGCAATATTCATTTACTGTCCTGAACCGAAAACATTACCTGCCGCCCTTGTGGTTTAAAAATGTGTGTTTGAAATTAAAATAATCCTGGTAATCAGGCTATTAATAGTGAGTCTGGGAATTGGCTTTAATATGTGAATGGTAGGTAATCTAGCTAAGATATTTGCCACAGGTAGAGAAATATATTACTGGACTTTGATGGTTTGAGAGGTTGAATGTAATGGCACAATTGTACATTGTACAAATTTTGAAATGCTTCAAATGAGACAGGTGTTTGGAGGATATGCTGTATAAATTTTGGCCTTCTTTGTTAAACATCACATTTTACAGCTCTTACTGGGGAACACTCATCAAGTATTACCTCTGCCCACTCTTCTTTCAAGCTATTTGCATGTGATGAGATACCAAACTACACTGAGTCAAAGTGAACAATAGCATACTTTGCCGACACATACCAGACTACAGTTAACTGCCACTTCGCTGTGCATGTATCATGAATGCAGACATGTCTTTGGCTTTCAACATATAATCATGCTTTACTGTTTGCTTTGGGAGGGTGGAGGAATTGGTTTTGTGAGGGTCTACAGAAGATATGGATGAACAATATGTTTTTTCTTTTGGTGCTTTATGTTTGGTGTCAGTGGTGGGGTGGGGACATTTGTTCCAATGGTTATGATGGAGAGAGAGGAAGTTCAAGGTGTGATTGGTCCTTTTCAAGTACTAATTTCTTAATAGTCAGTTCCAATACATTGTGCTGTGCATCAGATGAAGATATTTAACACTAGTAGATCCTAAGTTAGGCTGCCAAAGATTATGTGGTAGGGATCAAGTGATTGTGTCCATAAAATTATGCTATTGGGCTGATGGAGATGTCAGCATAATAGGATTACAGGGAAAAGGTGAGTGGTGGATGCTGTGTACAGGACTATCTTGGGCATGGTCTACTGTGAATCCAGTAACATTATTTAGATCATGGAGGAAACTCTTCGACAGCTAGAAGATGGTGGTTTGCAAGATTTTCCTCACAAAGTAATCAGCAAGTCTGAAATTCCTGACATGATGTGTGCTGTGAGAAGTTTTGTAAACATCAGCAAAGATTACATTGAATAATGGCTACATAGTGATGCATGTGAAGAGGGCATCAAGCACATGACAAGACAAATGTCTATGCTGCCATGAAACAAAAAGGGAGAGAATGAGTGATGAAAATGTGAGAAATTCATACTGCCATGAGGAGGAGTCTAAATAGTTCACAAAAGCAAGTGACCATTAAAACTATTTATTGAAATGAACAGCAATTGTGTAAAAATAAAGTAAAATCATTTGTGAAGTTCTGTGAATGCACCAAACAAAATATTTTGATTTTTCCAGATTATAGTAAGCTACATTAATAAGAAAGGCAAAAAAGAACCCGGCAGACTCATTCATTAAAAGGTTAAAAATTATATATTTATTTAAGTAAGAAATGTTATCTGTAAGGGTAGCTATTTCTACTCTCTGATGCATGGTTTCTAGTTTCTCAGTTGTGTAACATTATTATTTTTCACTGTTAATGTGTGGCCCATTGTAGTTCTTGTATCCTCTTTTGTGAACACTTGTAAAGCTGGAACCCACAGAATGTCTGGTGGTGAAGGATGCATGGAAGATTTACTGGGACCAGATGGATGCAAAAATGTTAGTTGAATTTCAGTGTCATTCACATATAACACATACATAAACCACCACATTGTCACATTCACAAGTTAACAGACCTGCTAATATCTTACATGTAAACTTCTACCAGACTACATGGCATGACAACCCAGAAGACAGCCATCTTAAGTTTAATCTAATTGAATAGGCTAATTTTCCAGGAAACAGTTAGTGACACTAGATTCTCTCTTGTTTGTCTTCAGGTTGTGGCAACTAATAGTGGCTCTGTTGTGGTTGGGCTGATTTGAATACTTTAAATAGAGGTTTTGGATGGATGCCTGTGTGGATCAAGTTAGAGGAAAGAATCTACAAGTGTTACAAATTCTTGTGATTGTAATTTTGGTGGTATGGGTTTAAAACTTCAGAATATTTCTTTTGAATGAGTGGCAGAATGAGTATTCGTTGGACATTCAGTTTTGGTTCATGGAATCCAACTGAGTGTCAGTTCCAGTTGGCCGCATCCTGTATTCAGGAAGAAGAAAAGATACGAATTGGGAGGTTTGTGTTCAAAAAAGATGCTAAAGCTTCTTTGGCAGGACGTTTGCTGATGAGGAAATATGTGAGTGAGAATTCCAGTCTTCCATATGCAGACATTAAGTTTGGGAGAGATGATCGAGGGAAGCCTTTCTTAGTTGGATGTCATGAAGTCAAGCCTATGTTAAATTTCAATGTGTCACATCAGGGGAACTATGCAGTCCTGGCTGGTGAAAGTGGCTGTAATGTCAAGGTTGGCATTGATGTGATGAAACTAGAATACAGTGGAGGAAAAACATTATCAGAATTTTTTCGTGTCATGACCCGGAACTTTTCACCACTTGAGTGGGAGACTATTCGAGGTAATAGTAAAACATCTGACAAGCAAAGACTTGCAATGTTTTGCAGGCACTGGTGTTTGAAGGAAAGTTATGTTAAAGCTACTGGCACAGGAATTGCTGTTAACCTGCAGCAAATAAATTTCAAAATTAAATCCAGTAATCTGAGAACAGGTGCAGTGGTTACAGACACAGAGCTGTTTGTAAATGGGAATCATTTAGAAGACTGGAGCTTTGAAGAGAGCCTTCTGGATGAGAACCACTGTGTTGCAGTTGCACTGAGTGGAAAGGGCAGAGGTTCTGTTCCTGTTGTATTCAAATGTCTGGACTTCAGTGAACTGATGAATGGAAGCAAACCATTGCTCTCCGCTGACCCTGCTTACAGTCAGATGTTCTTTAAGAAGGAAGAGAAACCTTTCTAAATATCTTCCTGATGATTTTACTGAAGTGTGGAATGAGATGATGGCTTAATTATATGAAATGATTGTTGCAACATTATATGATGTTCAGATGACAGTTCTTGTGTAGGTAGTGACTAATATGACATGTGATAGGGCACATGTAGGAAATACTAATGCTGAGTGAAAAAATACTGACTAAAAGTGCATGACCATATTAATTTTGGCTGGCCAGTGTCTGCAAAGTGTATCTGCTGATTGTTTTGGACTGTTTTATTTTGATACTGTTAATAATGGCTGGTCATAACTAATGGCCACTTACAAGTACAGAATTTGTAATTTATTCTCAGTTCTACCAGAACTTAAATATGTGCTATGGTATGCTGAAAAGTAATGATTTCCATCCCCCACTATAATGAGTTTGTATTTTATTGAAACAAGAATGTGCATTATTTTTTAATGTTATTCTCTAACTTTACACAGTTACTTCTCAGCATACTCTTCCTTTCAGTCCACACACACACTGCAAATGTTCATGTAGTTTTTTATGAGCTTGTCTTATTGGAACTCTTAGATTTTCTTTCTGCTTTGGAAATAGTTGAAAGTTAGATGGAGCCAAGGCAGGGCAGCATGGTGGATGCTCCAAGATTCTAAAACCAAGGCTGTGAATCTCGGCTCTTGCTGGTATGAGGCCTTGCGTTTTCCTGTTGGAGGAAAACCTTCTCTCAGGGCATACCCTTGAAATATATGTGTACTGTTTTGTCTCCTTACACTGCACTATTTTCATGGCTATAATTCAGAGATCTCTAGTGTCCAAACTGCAGTAAAGTCTGGATGAAAAGTTTCATTTCATTCACATCACTATCTGGGCTTGATCTTAAAAAATAGAATAATTGCTTTTTAGCACATCTGTGTGTAATAATAGTCTAATGCAAGCACTTGTTGGATGTCTAGAGAACTTTTGTATTTATGTGGTGAAGTGCTTGTATATATTATCTGTATTCCTGTAAACATGCTAGGGTTTAATTTTGTGTATGCAAGTGACTCTGAAACAACATGGGATAATCCTCAACCACATATACCCACCTGCATAAAGATCACTGGCCTTTTACAACTCTGAAGTCATCATTGCTATTCACAGTGGTGAGTGGTCTTGTTTTAGCAAGAAATGGTTTCCCATTTTGAACCTCTTAAGCTTCTTATAAAGAGGAAATATCAGAGCAAAATTATCACAATCATTGCAGTATGCATTCATTTCCTAACTTATTTCATTACATTTATTCAAATCAAAATAACCATCTGTTAATGAGTAATATCTTTCATATAGATCGTAACTGCGTCCACATACATGTTTTGGCTTTTATAGTTTTGCTATGAGGTGGATATTTGTAATACAGCCAATTGCATATTATCCTAAACACTTACTTTATAGCCTGCTTGGTAGAGGAAAGGAGGTGATGAAATTTTAAGAGGATGTAATGATGGAGGTTCTGGTGACTGTTGCTGCCAATTCTTTCACATCTAACACGATCACCTGAACTTCCTTTGTCACCTCTCACAATTATATCTCCTCCTTTCTTCAACCACATGCTTCTCTGCCATTGTATAGCAGACCACTCCACCAGCTTTTTTCTTTTAGACTGTGGAAATAGAATCTAATTTCCCATTTGAGCAGAATATACTTGAAGCAGATTATTTGTGTTAGTATTATCACTGTGCTGATGTAATGTAATGTAAATGCTCTTTGCAGTTCCACTGTTTTCTGTATTGTCACAGTTGAATAAAGTATGTCTGCCTGCATCATTGTCTTTCAAGAATTCTATATGTGCCTTGTATTTGTTTTCATATGGTGGCTTAGTTCATTGCATTTTCTGATACTATTCTTGTTTCATTTTCACATCTTGTTATGAATCTAAAAAAGTTGGATTCTTTCTGTTTTGAATGATAGAGAGAGAGAGATAGTAGATACATTTAAAGGTGTAGCTGTTTGTACTTGTACTTGTTGAACAAACTGGACAGTGGCTAATGAAAGTCTTGTGTGTTGAAAATGTAAAAGTAGGAGGAAGCCATATTCCCAGGCATCTATTAATTTCTGAAATTGTGAATGTTATTTTAGAATGTTGTGTAAGCACATATTTTTAATTACTGGGATGAGTATTGGTGTCATTTGTAACCTAAATATCAAAGTAACTGGACTCTTTATATTTTCAGTGAGTAAAGTAACATAACATATGGTTCATGAGATACTTTTTCAAAAGTTAGAAACTTTTTAAGTATTATCAGTGTTGTTTTCCATTAACTAGAGTGCAAGTTCTTTGCTGGTCTGGTGTTTAGGACCTGCATAATCTTGGGGTCCCAGGTTCAATACATAAGGATTTCTAGTTTTCCCTGCCATTTCTGCAAGTATAATCTTTCCATCCTTGTCATCAGTGCTAGTAATAATGAAAGTTGATATAGAACAACTAATTGACAAAACCAGCAATTCAGCCACAAGCCATTTGACTGCTTGATGATAAATTGCAAGGTAGAAATGTGAATATGGTGGTGTTAGGATAACATGGAACAGTACTGTGCTTGGAAAATATTTATCAATTTTGTGTAGAAACTTAAACATTTTGTGAGCAACATGCAGTACCTTGAATACATTAATGTACTGTATCTCATGATTACTGTCAGAATGACGCTCCTGCATTGTTGTGATTATTTATTTTGGTAAGTGTTTGTGCTGGATGTTTTGAGATCCTCTGAAGTTGGTGCTATCTTCAAAACAGGTAAGGTGTTAGGCAGGATGTGACAATTTCTGAGTTGGAAAGGAAATATAAAGTACATTGAATACAAATTAAATGCTAGTGGTGCTTCTTTATTACAAACCTAGTGTCTGAATATAATTAAGATGCTTTTTCTGCTTTACATGTATTTGTTTAATACATGAATGTAATTCATATTTGTCTCATTCCTCGTTACAAAAGGGCCTGCAACGGACTTCGTGAGTTCTTGTATTTATGAGTTTGTTTTAAGAAGTCAAAAAATAATCTTTATATTGAGGTTATTTGCTTATGTCTCAAAATTTTTGATGCTCAGAAAATTAAAACTTTACAGAACAGGTTACAATTTCAAACTACAGATTATTTTATTGATATAATATTTTTTGGCTATTTATAACACATTTTTACACCACTCTGTGATATATGACTCGTAGGTTTTATCCAAGAAGCAATTGTTCTTCGATCTTTGATGAATTTAAGGCCATGCCCTCCCATCTTTAGGTGTTTAGTTAATGAAGGCCTTTAACAGAATTTCATTGTTTCTCTTAAACCTAGGACTACCAGCTGTTGGTTTTTCTGCAATGAAACTGTACAGCATTCAGTCTTTTGTAGTTGATTATCTTGGCGTTCAATTTTATGTTAGTGTTGTCATGCAGGAATTTCTGGTACCATTTGTATAATTCAGAGTAATATTTAGCAGAATACTAATTTCTGCTGTTCACTTTAGTCAGTCTATTGAGGTCATATTTTTTCTTTTGAATTTAGAATTGTAATCTCACTCTGTCTGTTGACATTGCAATGATTGTAGCTTTGGTAAACAGTTGCAGAAATGAACCAACTTTGAAATTGGTTTGTTGGTTAAATAATTTAAAATCCACCATAGTATTAATTTAATTGTGACTTTATAAAATGATTGTTTCTCAGATTTTGTCATATCTTGAACATTGTTACATAGTAGTTTTTCTACCTGTTGTTCTCACAGTATTTATCTAAACATAAGACACTGCTGTGTTTTGTATCCAAGATTTGTAGTTATTGTGTATGCTGCAGTTTACCTTACTTGGAGCGTAGGACACCATCATCTTCAACATCCTTAGCACATTAGTTGAAAGTAAAAATGTGAGGCTGGTTATCTTCACTTTTGTGGCAAAAAATAATAATTTTGCGAAACTGATGATGTGCTGCTTATACTGCTGTATTTCATAGCATTAATTTTTTTTGGCAGAAAACAGCATTTAAATACATTTAATTTAGACTTTTGTTGTCATAGTACAGTAATATCCATTTTTTTCTTCTTAATTTCATAAATTACAAGCCTGACATATTAGGAAATACCTTGAATTATAGCTGTAATGATAATGAAGGTGTATAATTAGTTTGAATTCCTTTATTTTGAAAACCTCCATTGTAGAATGTTGTCTTATATTTGGATGAATACAATTATTATCATAGTTAAATAAAATATTGTATATCAGTAGCTGAATTAATAAGTTATGAGTTCCAATTCAAAAGTTTGTGGACTGGATTTCTCTCCTTTGTATCAAGGCTGGAAGTTTTGTGCTCAAGGGAAGAATCTCTATGACTCACTGTAGATAATAAACTGCTAAGAAATTTTATTATATTTGCAGTTTTCCCTTCCCTTTTTATCTCCCTCTTCTGTTCTGTGGTGGCATTTGTTAAGTCTTCATAAGATTTCTCAAGAACACAAGCTCTCTTATTCTTTTTTTAAGGGGGTCGGAAGGTAAAGAGAATGCCAACTGTCTGCAGACTGTTTTCTTATTTTCCTTAAAGTTATGTCCAAACGTGAATACTTCATTTACAGAAATTTGGAACATTGTATCCATACAGTTTAGTGCTTTTTTCTTGACTAAGAGACTGTTTTGAAACAATTGAGTTGCAGTTGCTAAACAGCATTTTGTGTCCATGTCTAGTGTCAGGTGTTGTAGAAAGGAAGATAAATTGGCATGGATGAGGAAATTTTTAGAAGGAACAAGAATATCAATACCTGATTTTGAAATGTCATTACAACTGATATGTCCAAGTATTGGTTGAATGGATACCATCTAACAATAAGGTCAGCAGTTACATTTTTTTTGTCATCATGGAAGATTACCAGTGTAGTTGTGCAGCTGGTTGGGGATTCCCCAGGTAATTGTGGTAACCAAGGTAGCCTGGAAATTCTGGGTGTAGGAATGATTTGATAAAAATTTATCCAACCATTCAGGCAATAGACATTGTGAATCTCGGGCATTTTTGCAACATTGCTACTGTATGACTGATCAGTTTTGTATTTGTGAACACGTCTGCTTTGTAAAATTTATATCCAGTTTTCCATCCAGAATAGGATACATTTTGGATACAGAGAAAGTTGTTCTACAGCAATAATGATAACAGTGTTTTAGACAAGGTATCCATGTCTGGACATACTTAAGACACTCATCTTGTGTGTTCATTCTAAGCTATGGAAATGTTGAGATAATAAATGGGTTGGTTCAGATTGATAGAAGAATGTCATATTTATATAAAAATACTTGGACATGTCAAAGGAAATGATACAACATATTTTAGTCAGCAACTTATGCATGAAGGTTTGTGTGAAAATGTTCCCCAAAAGTTTATTGATGAGAAGTAAAACATTGAAACAGAAGAATATTTGTTCAAATTTCCTACAGTGTGTTCAGTATAATGAAAATCTCATAAATGCATTTTCACTAGAGATGTGTTTTGACATTTAATATTTAAAAAATGTCCCCCTCCCCAAATCTATTAATTCCAAGGATTCATTTATTTAGATGATGTGCACCGGTTATATATTTATCCATGTATAGATTGCACCTCGGTTTTATGAGAGAAAATTTATCTGACATTTCCTTTAAATGTTTCCATTTTTATAATCAGTGCCGTGTTTCAAACTGTATGTATTTTTGGTCGTTATAGATGATGTTCACATCATTGTGGAGACATTTGTTTTCAGAAATACATCCTTTTGCTTTTGTATTGATGGCAATGGTAGCCAAGCATTTGTCGTTCTTAATAACAGTAAGTCATGTTTTTCATGTGTCTTAACTGAGTTAACATAATGTTCTATAACTTGTGATAAAATCAAAATTAGTGTGTCCATGTGTTGGCAGCATTTACCTCGTTGTGCACTTATGTGAGAAGATGTCAGTGTTTGGGTTTTGTAGATAAACATTGTATCACAAATCTCTTGTTCATTTTTTGAATGTGACATGTATGTAGGTTACACTTCTATTTTCAGACTGAGTCCTTGGAATACAAAGTGCTGCCTGTCAGGTTAAAGATGTAGTTGAAGGAAGAGGCCAAACTTGTTACCATCAATATAATGCCTCCACATGTACAAAGGTTTTCCCATCACTCTGCCTGTACCTCCCAACATTTTTCTTCTCCAAACTCATTTGTCTAAAATAAGAAGTTAAATTATAATTTAGTAGTGACTGAGACAGATTTCAGAAGAATTTATCTTGTACATTTGATTTTATCTGTCTGGAAACTTATGGGTTGGACTTCATAACAGTAGGTGCTTTTGTTGTTGAATATAACAGGGAGATTTTATTTATTAGAAGTATGTAATTTGTGTAGTTTTACTTTGCTTTTACATGTTGGTAGGTATTGATCGCATTTACCTGCAGCCTGGATTACCGAGTTTTTGGACTTCATCCATTGTCTGGTGTTCTACAACAGACAGTGTTTTGAATAATGGATCTCTGCATCTTCAGGTGTAAGTGGGGGGCACCTATTCTGTTGGGTCTGTTGGAAGTAACTAGCCTCAGTTTTTCTAATGGACCAATCAGAGTATGTACTCTGCTTTCATACACCCAATGACAAAGAGATATCCACTCTTTTAAATGTTATTTGTTTTAGAATACCAGATGTGGAAAAAGTTTAAAAATTCACTAGTCAGATTCCAGTACACCTGTCAGAACCCATTAGAAATTATATTTACATTCAGACTATCCAGTGTTTTAATATTTTTGTTTACTAGTGTGACAGTACTTAAAGTACTGTTCATGTACGTCACTTGAAAACATTAATTGTATCCTCTTACAAGAATAACACTTTTGTGAGAAAATTGAAGGTTTTTGGAGGAAAAATGAAATAAAGACATTTCCAGTAATCCTATTTTCTACTACTCACATGGAAAATCATTTTGTCTCACAAGTGGTGGGGGATTTTAAGAATTAGAAGAGGATTGATTAACATGTTGTGATTATTAAATTGTGTACATTGCCATTTAATTGCACACGCTGGATAACTGAAATAGTTTGCTTATTGTTTATCATTATTGCAGTTGAATTAATCTTTAATCTATTGAATTAGGTTAGTCAGGTTTATGTAGATTAACATTATAGTTAAAATAGAAATTTGTTTTAGCTTCTTTGTAGTCAGTGTATGTTTGTGTATTGCTTTTTATTGTTAATGTTGTGCATGACATAGGTTTATATATGTCTGTGTAGGACACATTTGCCCTCATTTGGTGTGATCTGATCTAATTGTAAGGCTTTATTCACATGAATACTTGAAAAACAGTTCTTTTAAGAAAATATGTAAGATTTAATTTTATGTATGTGACCAATTTTTTTATCACTTCAGTTAAGATGATGAAACCTGATTAGACCAACACTTGGTGCAGAGCATTTTTCTTGTGACTAGTATAGCAGATACCACTTTTGATTCATGAACCACTTTAAATTGATTTGAATGTTGGCTATTCTGTTTTTTGTTTCCCTTGTTGTATAAAAGTATGACACTCCCAACTTCCCAGTTTTGATCATCTTCATATCTCATTTCATTCCACAGTGTTATTAAACTTTTAATTGCCCTGTGCACTGATGCTTTATTTAAAAGTTATATATCATTACATTGAGTGGGCGTGGCAGTGCCATTTTAATTTCCATTAGGCTTTGCCAACCTATGATGCACAGTGTTATTGGTTATTGCTGGCACAATTGACATTTTCCCTTACACTGAGTTTCCTGGCAAGTGTTGAAGGCCCTACAGTTTGTGTTGCAATTTTTATATAATTCTGGGTAGCAAATACATACTTTGAAATTCATTCTTTTATGTCATTCTGTGTTCAATTATAGATGAAAAAAAAAAGAGTAGTCATAATTGAATTACTCGTATGTAGACCAGCTGTCAGTCTGTGTTCAATAATTTGATCAGTCATCCATTCACCCATCTGCTTTGATATTAATATATGATCTGATCATTTGATTTATTGTCGTCTTAAGATTTGCATTGAAGTTTTGTAAATTACTATGGTAATTTAGTGTCTTACTGGTTGTGCTGATTTCTGCCAGCACTGCACTTTCTTTCCTTGAACTCTTTTGATGTGGTGATTCATTTTGGAATTAATTGAATTAATTTAAGGCAATCTGGTAGTATCCTTGTGGTATATTATATTTGCTTGTGTTGATGTTACTGTAGTGTGTAGCTTTTTTGTTTTTAATTGCAAAACAAGATGTGCAAAATGCTTAGAAATGTACCACAGTAGATAATTTTTTTGATTCCCCTTATTTGTTACTTTGAAGTACCATGTATAGCCTGACAACTTTGCTCTGAAACCTGAGGGTGGAGCTTCTGCAGAGTGAGCAAGTGGTTAGGAGTGATGGGTTAGCAGGTGAACTAGTGTGGCACATTCCTCTTTCAAGCAGACTGGGTCAAGTTTTACATTGAACAGAATACGATTTAATACATTTTTATTACAGCCATGAAACTAAAAGTTGGGTACAAAAATCCATGATGACACTTAAAAATAACAATCTTATGAAAAATGTACCCAAAATGTCTATTTATGTATTTATAATATTTTTTAGAAAATTACAAAATAGGCTATTTGAAGAAAAATATAATTTAAACAAGAAACAAAAAGTTTGAACCATTTCCCTCATTCATTTGTCTTCAGATAAACTCCACAGTTTTCCTTCATCTGTACTAATATAATCAGATCTCTCTCCTAAGTGAATAAACATGCTTTGCTTTATCCAGTGAGCCATTTCATTGCCAATATTCTTCTTCATATGTCATTACAAGGGAGCAGCAGTTTTGTCATTTTTCTTTTGTGTCCGGTGGACACTTTACATGTTGTGCATATTGGACATCTTAAAGGGAAGTAATAGGTACAGCAACATTACAATTTTCTTGGTGGTGTGGAAACTTAGGTGTCTTGTGAACTACATAAATCACAAGTTTGGCCTTGAGCATTAATTATCTTCATTTTTTTGTCTCCGCATACTGTGTCAGTAGCATGAAGCAAAATAAAACTGACTAGGGAGATGGCTGTCATGTGGGTTGTAGCATCGTGTAGTCTGGTAGAAGTTTACCAATGTTTCAGAGACTCATCACCCTGTTGATGGAGGCAGCAGTGACCTCTGAAACATTGGTAAACTTCTACCAGACTACATGATGCTACAACCCAGAAGACTGCCATCTTTGTACTCACTGCCATGAGAATGTCAAATCCTAAAGTGACCAGGTCTTTTTCACAGTTTTTAAAGCCTCACTCTGTTTCTGCAATGATCACGTAAACTTAAACTTTTTATTTGAACCACTAAGAATGAAAGTGGATCATACAGAAAGAAATCTTTCTCACTGCTCCTGCCTCTGATGTTCATCCACTTACCTGTTATATACTGAGTTGTTAATAGGGGTGCGTTTGAAAGGACAGCTGACAAGGGAATCGGCTAATACAAGGTGACTTTTGTTATACATTGGGGTGCATTCTGGCAACTTGTCTCATGTAATGAAAACACATAAAATGAGATGTGTATCAGTTGCTGTTAAAATGGCACCAGTCTTCTTTAGTGCTAAGCTTATCTGAATCACACTCCCTGATAAGCCTGGAGAAGGTTCAGTGTAGGTAATGGGCTTTAAAATTCAGCATCAGATAGGATAATGATGCTTCTCATAATACTGAAATAAAACTGGATGTGTGAGAATGCAAATAGTGAAAGGGCATATAACGAGAGTCATCTGCATTACTAGGGTGATTGAGTTACAAGGGATGAAACAGGCGGTTCATGTAGTATGCGTGTGGAAACATATTCAAAATTATGTTCGGGAGAGAAAGTAGATTGCGTGGGAAGCAGAATAATTATATAAAAATTGATCTTGGAAGAGTGAGTTTTGAAGATGATTGAACTGAATTGGATTTACTGGTTGAGATGGGAGTCATTTGGCAGGCTTATTTGAACACCCAGATGAATGTTCGCATTGCATGATGGGTATTTTTAGACCAGTTGAATAATAATAAGCTGCGTATGATAGATCCTGTGCCACGTAGTTAAAAGGCTAATGTCAACCCACATACTCATACTTGAGCCCTGTCTTCTGTCAGTTCTGCTTCTTTCTAGTAAAGAAAGATTTTTATCAGTTTACAGTCAATCTCTTGTCCTTTATTTAAGTTGAGACACATCTTTCCCTCCCTTCATTTCTTTTATTTATCTTGTGATTTGATGTTGGTGGCTGATGCATGGTTGTGCTCCCACCCGCCTGCTGTGGTATAGGTGACAATGCATGGACAGCATCCAGCTCAGATTTTGACCAGTATCTGATCGTTGATCTGGGTAGTGTCAGAAATGTCACTCGGATTGCTACTCAGGGACGACGTCACTCGTCAGAATATGTCATGGAATACAGCGTCAGTTATGGCACCAATGGACTTGATTATGCTGATTACAAAGAGCCTGGAGGTAACACAAAGGTAAGTTGCACAGAGTGATATTTTTATATTGGATGCACTTTCTGTAATGTAGTTCAGAAACGGATAAAAATGCCATGATCTGACATTTATTCAGTAAGTTGTGTTTGTCTTTATGCTGTTTCAGACTAATTTAACTGTTGAGTCATCTTGCATGGTCATTGTAATTTACTTTTTTTTTCATTGACTTAATGCGTATTTTATGGAACATACTAGAGAAAAGTGCTGTTTCATAATGATTTTGGCAACTCTCGATTATATATCTTTATTAATTTTAACCAGAAAGTGCATAATGTTCACGTCATGTTCTCTATGGTGTGAGTTCCTGTAAAAACTGGCAGAGATTCATATTATGTAATGGAGGTAGTCCTTGACTCATGTTTGAAAGGAATTTTGAGGCAGTTGAATTTTCTGTAGTTTTGCTTATTTCATAATTTTGATTACTTTTCCCCATTTGTTTTTGAGTTTATAGTCATTTGTCACTACAAGAGAGTGCTAAAACATCATTAAGAAAGGAAAGTGGCTGAGTAATGTCAGTAATGGAATTTTTATGACTGATGTTTGGGATGTCTGTGGTGTCTTGTCTTAACATTCTTGTACTAACAAGTCTTATTTCACTCTTTCGAAGCAACTTTCCTTTTATTGTTTTCAGGCGATTTAGCTTGGAGTCCCAAAGATAACACATACTATCATTTTCTAACAATTAATCTGGATGGTAGAAAAGAAATCCGATCGATAGTGACTCAGGGACGGGCAGAATCTTCAGAGTTTGTTACAGAATACATTGTACAATACTCTGATGATGGAGAAGGGTGGAAAAGTTATGCAAGTTCCACAGGAGAGCCTGAGGTATAAATTTGTATTTCTTGATAAGTGAACGTTTGCATTTCATTTTTTTTAATATATGCAAACTTGTAATGCAAGTTAGTTTTATTCATCAGAATAATTTTGGTGAAGAATGTTGTACATAAATGGAAATTATAAAATATTAAAGACAGAATTATCCAGATAGTAGCACACATTATGCAGTGAAATTTAGGTATGCTTCATAACGCAGAAGTATGGTTATTGATACATGGGAAGTACTGTGGTATAGACCTGTGTTCTGTAACCTGAACTTGCGAATATACAGGTAGCTCTCGATTTACGCCGAGGATGCGTTCCTGGACGAACCGGCGTGAACGGAATCGGCGTAAATTGAAACTCTTTTATAATGTAAATCAGTGGGAAGTCAATGACATTGACGAGTAATATAATGGCATTACGTTTAAAGCTCTGAAATAACGTAAATAAAATAAAGGGAATTTAAAAACTATATTTTATACACTTACAATCGGCAATTCGTTGGTCCCCGCGATTGACTGCTATTATTTCATGTGATTGATGCGTGCAGTCATCTCTGCTGTTATGCGATAGTTGCATTCATGTAAGACGCCGACCTATAGAAAATAGCGTAGTAAAAATAACCCCGGTACCTCCGCAGAGATTAAATTAGTCCTTCGAAAGTTTAAAGCGCCAGGAATGAAATTGCATAAGAGCAAACTCACATATTCAAAAGTTTGAATTTCACAAACAGCTTTTACCGATTCATCGATCTCATTGGAGTAAATTCGCGTTAACGAAACATACGTAATTGCAGAAATGACTATACAATTTTTATTCAAAATCAGCGACGTAGGAATTACGATTTAGTATAAGAATCAGTACGAGAAACATTGTAAAACGTTATAAATAATAGTAAAATATATTTTTTTGACTTTCTGTTTTCAAAATAGGCGTTATTCTGAATCGGCGCAAATCGAGGGCTACCTGTACAATTTATCATCAAATTAGCAGCACACCTGCAATCTTGTGGCACCGGTTGTGGAGCACGTGTATAGACAGATTAATAACCTTTGTTTGCTATGATAATTTTTGTTGTGCGTGTTTATTGTGATTTGGAGACTGGCTGCAGGAGTTAAGGTTCAGTGTGTTGCTGGGGTTTTAACGCTTTCTTTGCCACCCTGTTCAGATAATCATTGGTGCTTCCTTAGGTTCCTTGTTATTGTGTAGTAAGGTTAAAGGTAGCTGAAGGGTGGATCTATTACTTGCATATCAGGATCAGTGCCAGGAATAAGTTGGATATTTTTTAGCTTTCATATAGCTGTTATTCACCTATGCTGTAGCATTAAGTTAATGGACAACAAAATTTGTATTGTAAGGAAAATTTCTGTGTGAATACAGCAAGTTGAACAAATTTGTTTCCAGTATTGTTATTCATCCTTGGAGCAGCAACAAAATTTGGATGATTATGATATGTAGGGTCAGACGATACCTTATCTTATTAAATAATTTTACATTCAGAAATTTACAGTGTACTTGTCAAATTTGATGACTGAAACATTAGGGGAAAGCAACAGATATTATGTATTCTTTGAATGAAGTCCATACCCTGAACAAATGAATGGGACAGTGTGCCTGTTCAGCCATCCAAATATTTCATTGTGAGAACTGGTAGACAGATTTTAAATTTTTTTTATTGAATTTTATGCCAGTGGAGGCCACTCTAACCTTGCACTTGGTGTATTTGATGATAACAACATGGCACACGGGGTGGAAGTATGAGTTTTACTCAGGCAATAATAATTGTGTCATATTTTTGTAACACTTTAAATTGCAGCCAATAAAGAAGTGTCAGCATCAACCAAGATCTAACTTTAGGACTGTCTATGCACAAATTAAGCATTTTAATTCTACTGCACTTCAGTATTTTGTTAGAAATTTCTATTATCTAAATGTGATGTTGACACACAGTTTTGTAAAGTTTGAAATTATGTTTGTAAAATGAGGTGTGAGGTACTCATAAGTGTTGATTGGGATGTTTTGGTTTGTGATGCCATTCCTCTCAAACATTGGTAACCACCTACAAGACTGACTATACAGTGTTACAACCTAGGAGTCCACAGTCGATAAGGTAATAATATAATATAATATAATGTTTCTATAAAAGTTAATAAGTTAAGATAAATGTCAGCACGTGTATAGGGTGTCCAGAACTAAGGTGTGTTTTTGGTGATGTTCAAGTCAAAAACATCCAATAAAAATATGTCTGAAAAGTGTTTGGAAGGTATGGGCACTTTAAGAATTAATTTTGCTAATGGAATAAATGTATGGGTAATTTACATTTTATCAGTGTTATTACATTTAACACATGTAAATCTATAAATATTACAATTTTAGGAAGTAATTACCGATGCCTTTGCTACTGAAATAAATGCTGGAAGTGACTGCCTCATGTACATTGTGGTGAGAAGGATGGTCATTTCTTATATGAGCAGAAGCAACGGTGTCTGATAACCAAATGAAAGAGAGAATTAATTTTTAAAACATTTTTTATGGTAGCAGTAATGAAACTACAGGAATTTTCTTAATAAAGCATTAAATGTTTATCAAAGCTACAGAAGAGCTGTGACTGTTCAGGATCTCATTATTGGAAATTATGGACAGAAATTATTTACTGTATGGCGAATTAATAATTTATAATTTTTGCTAGCCTCATCATATAAATTAAAGCATTTGAAGGAAACTCAGGCTAAAGTTCTTCAATGACTTCTTACCCATTTGTTTGTGGATAGCACCGGTTTTTTAAGCATGCTGTGAATTGGGTAAACCTACAATGTACTTCCTGCATGGCGTATATCATAAAAGCTACATAGCTTCTATATCACCAATAAATGCACCTCTTTCTTATGCATGAGTGGATGTGGATACTAACCATCTGTGTTTAGTAATATAAACATTGTGTAAAGTTAATGAAATTGAGTTAAACACAGTAGCAGCCAGAGCTGGTATCCAGCAAGTTCTGAATGTTGTGCAGGAAGTTCTGTTGGTTGACTTGACAGGCAGAGTCATGCTACATCTGATAGTGGAATGAAGAGCAACAGTGGGGCTGTCACTATACTACCATCATGAGAATCTCATCATATTTAGCATAGAGTGTTAAAAGTATGTTGGTATAATGGCAACCTACGAGGGTTATTTCAAAAGTCATGGCAACTATTTTTTTGGTGGCAAACATGTTATATTGAAGAAAGTTCAAAATATACATATGAAAGGGCACGATACGCTCCTCCGATTGGCGTAGTCAGATCAGGTAGGTGTGAATGGGTGTAGGTATAGTAGGCAAGAAAAAATGCACATTACGGAATGACCGGTTTTTTTCATTCTTTAATCCTTGAAAAATTCAATTGTGATTAAAAAAAATTCAGTGTGAGTTAAATCAGAATTCTTACATTAAGACTAGCAACCTTCAAAGTAGTCTCCGCGCGTATCGAGTACTCGCTGCCAACGACGAGGAAGACGGCGAATACCATCAGCTTCACCATTTCCAAATCTTGCCATCTCGTGCCAAACTGCGTTGGAAATGTCCTCTTGTGTGTGAAAGCATTTCTCTCGCAATGGCTGTTTCAATTTGGGTATTAAGTCATACTCACATGGCGAAAAGTCGGATGAATATGGAGGATGGTGTAGTACTTCCCATCTCCGTCATAAAAGGTTCTTGACAAAAAACGGTCATTCCGTAATGTGCATTTTTTCTTGCCTACTATACCTACACCCATTCACACCTACTTGATATGAGTACGCCAATCGGGGGAGTATATTGTGCCCTTTCATATGTACATTTTGAACTTTCTTCAATATAATGTGTTTGCCCCCCCAAAAATTGGTTGACATGACTTTTGAAGTAACCCTTGTATCTCTTGAATGAGGGTGTGGAGTCAGCTACAGACAGTGTCCAACATAGTATTCCTGTAAGGAACCACCATTGTCACACACCTTTGCAGAAGTAATGAAAAGTTTATTATATAAAATAGTTATTGTGTTTAGTTGTGGAACTTCTGGTGGATTTCATTTGTAAATCTTTATGTTTCTTGAAGTGGTGTGACAGCTCTGACATGCCTTGAAATGTAGAAATTTCTGTTTTGAAATCCCATGGACAGTCCCTGATTGAATAGTACCTCTTCTGTGCTGTAGTACCATACTGTGAACCTCATTGTAATTGTGTGTGAGGATGGCTGATTATTTGTCATATGGAGGATGTACCCTGCATTTGCATTCTCCAAGAAACCTGAAAAGTAGGTTTCACTTTGCATCCTGAACACAAACTATTATTGCAGTTACAGATTAAAGTAATGAACTTCAAATTTTCTTCTAGATGTTCAAAGGAAATGTCAATGGAGATGGGTTAAGGAAGAATGTGTTTGAAGTGCCTGTCATTGCGCAGTGGATTCGCATAAATCCCACCCGATGGAGGGACAGAATTTCTCTCAGAGTAGAACTGTATGGCTGTGATTATGGTAAGATCTTTTTAGTGATCAGGTACATCGTATGATTGAGTGTCATGCTGAGGTGCTTTACGCTCCTGCTTTATACTGAGAAGGTCCTTGGTATAAAATTACATTTTGTAAATTTATGGAGTTGATTAGATGTGAGCAAGTTTAAAATTGATTTGTAATAAAACACTAATTTCAAGTTTATCTTGCCAGTACTAATTGAATGCTTGTAATATCATTTCCTGAGGACACAGTTTTAAGTTTTAAAAATAGAAGATATGTTTTGGTTGTCGATTTGGATTTTTGTGTAATGTCTTCAAACATTATTGTTATTTTCCAGTGGCAGACAATTTGTATTTTAATGGTTCTGCACTTGTTCGTTGGGATTTGATGAGAGACCCCATTTCAGCATCACGAGAATCCATTAAATTCAGATTCAAGACTTCTGTTGCAAATGGAGTTCTCATGTATAGCCGAGGTACACAAGGTGATTACATCGCCTTGCAGCTGAGGGACAACAGGATGCTACTCAACATAGACCTAGGTGTGTAAATAGTTTACCATCTCTTTCAGCAATTTCACTTTGTCATTGATGGATTTTTGGAGATGTTGCAGACACCAGACCCAGTCTGCATGTAAGTAGTACGAGAATAAGGGTTAATTGAATGTTGGAGTAAAGTAATCTCTGCACTTTGGTGCTGGGAATTGAGATCAAGATGCATGCATTTATAATATCTACTAGGAGGATATTAGTGATCAGCTTCATGTGCCATCCATTATTTGTTAACAGTTCCATCTGTCAGATACTGGAACAAGGGCAGTGACCCTTGAAGGACCCGTTTTTTTTGTAGCGAAATGTTCCAGACATCTTTCTTTTTCAATCATTTTGATGTACCTCACACTGTTATATATATGATACACCATTATTTCAGAAGTAAATACAGTTGCTCCAAAAAATGTATACACATTATCACGGAATATTAAACCTTTTTAACAAACTCAGTGTCTTGTATTTATTAGGGGAATCTAGTGTGGTCTACTATTAACAGATGGTACTGCAATATCTTTTTACTTGATATAGATGTGCAAAATAGCAGAGGGTTGATTGAGTTTTGAATAACACAAATTTTGAAGTGGTACTATAAATTTGAAGATGAACTTGAAGTACAACATTGGTGACACTTAAATTTGGTACATTATAGTGTAAAGAGTGCTGTTGTTTCCTTTATGAACTAATGCAATAACTTATTGTAATTACTGTGTAGCACAAAGTTGTGACTGTCAGTCATTATTTAGCATTAGTCATGTAATACATCTTGGTGAGATTTCAGGTTTCTGTGGTGGTGACATTTTTGTACATGTTCATAGAGCTAGGTACAGAGTTTACTGCCATGCAAGGTTGAAACTGTTGACTCTACAAAGTGACCAAATGCAGATTTCTCCCTTATCATGTGTTTACATCTGTGTGAATGTGATCATTAACTTTTTGCATTTATACATTCATGATATTACAATGATAATAGTGAGGAAAAGAATATATTGTTGAATATGCAGTAGTTTACTTAACCCTTTAACTCCCAAATTTTAACCCACTTTGAGCATGTCCCAACTCAGGTTTCCAATCACTGTCTGGGATCGGTCAGAATCAGGCTTCTGTAGCACAAAATTTTTGTCATTCATCCATATTGTACGTGGAATTACATTTTCTGGCAGTAACCTACTTTTTTTTTTTTAAGAAAGTGGGAGCAGCCCCATCGTTGCCATCTTCTTCCTCTTATTCTGTATTGTCACTTTTGTCATTGCTTTCGACAATATCATCGATGACAAAGTCATAATTGCTGTCTTCATAAAGACACATTATCATTACCTAAAACATCTAAAATCTCATCTTCAGTCATGCTATGTTTACTACTTGAAGCCAATTTGACACAGCAGACAGCTGTCAAGAAAAATCACGATCACACAAAAACATCGATATCTCAAGTGTAGCGATCTATAGATTTGTCTATTGTATGTAGAACGATTGTCAGATTTTCCATCGAGTGGTAAACTATCAAACTACGTCTCCAGAATATATTTGGGAGTGGGACATGACGCGATATTTCAATTCCGAGTTAACTCTGGGCTGGGATAGCGGAAGCCATGTTAGCATTCCGATTTAACTCGGGCATGGGATGTAAAGAGTTAATTAATATGTCTGAAAATTACATTAATATTTACTCATTAGAATCACACATAAAAATATTACTGTATAATGTTAATGTTGACTACTGGTCTTTCTGATAAAGTTCAATCATGTTATATTACTAATCAGACTTTTGTTTTGTCAGGTGCGGGCATAATGACAAGTCTGTCAGTTGGTAGTCTTCTGGATGACAACATTTGGCATGATGTGGTGATTTCTCGTAACAGGAAGGACATCATGTTTTCTGTTGATAGAGTGCAAATTAGAGGCAGAATCAAGGGTGAATTTTACAGACTGAATCTTAACCGAGGTGTAAGTATCTTGAACTTCCATTTTCTTTTAAACGAATTTAGTTTTGGGTTTGCTGATTTAGAGCTGGTCACAGTGGCTGCGCGATCTGAGGCATGGGCCTTGTGCGCTTGGAAACTGGGACCATGGGTTCAAATTCCACTCAAGGCATGGATATTTGTCCACGTCTTTCTGTGTTGTGGTGTCCTGTGTACAGGTAGAGGCCTTGTGACGGGCTGATCACTCGTCCAAAGAGTCCTACCAAATGTCAAAATAGATTAAGTAGCCTCCAGAAGAGATCACCAAGACCCACACTGGGTTGTAGAGCCACAGATGATGTTGATGATGATGATGATGAATTGCTGATTTAGAGTACACCCTATGCCCTTTTTATCCACATGACTCCTTCCAAAAATGTATTTGTATGTTAATTTCCAATCTGTATAGTACTTATCAGATTGAGCTTAAGAAATGCCATTAGGAGTTAATACATTGGCAGATTTTAACAGTGAAGAGTTTTGAGAGTTGTGTTTTTTTTTTTTCAGTTTTATATTGGGGGAGTTCCTAACAAACAAGATGGGTTGCTTGTAATGCAGAACTTTACAGGCTGCATGGAGAATCTTTATCTGAACACAACTAATGTGATCAGCAGTATTAAAGAGGCTACAAGTTATGGTGATAACTATTTATATGAGAAAGTACACACTCTCTACAGCTGCCCTGTAAGTAATGGACTTATTGTACCATACCAGTAGTGAGTAATTAACTTGCTAGGTTCTTTGCTTGAAGTATGGATTTTCTGATGTCATGATGATTACAAATAGTATTTGCACTTCACAGTTATCACAATTCTAGATCATTCAGAGTATTATGTATGTGCTTGTAAAGATATATGAAAGGCCAGACATAAAAAGTAATTAAATGATGTGCAAAATTATAAAGGAAATAATATTATACAACATTTAAATGTTAAGAATGTCCTGATTTTTGCACCATTATTTATGTATAAAAAATGTTCATGTCATTAAAATAAAAGTTTGTATCTTTAATGCTGGTATTTTTTGGGTTTTGTAGTATAAATGTTACTTGCATTGTTGATTTATATAATTAAATTATAAATGTAATTCTTTTCGTGTGTTACTTTGATGACTTTCATTGAATATTTTCACTTATCTTTGCAGGAACCTCCAATTATTCCAGTTACATTTTTAACGTCAGACTCATATGCAAAATTAAAAGGTTATGAAGGTGTGAAGTCTCTTAATGCTTCCTTTGCATTCCGGACATATGAGGGGGATGGCCTTCTGCTTTATCACAGTTTTGCATCAGATGGCCATGTCAAGGTATTTGTAATCATTGTGTTAGTTGGTGTCCTGTTCACACAAGTATCCATAATGTTGAAAACGATTCATAATTTCCTTTGCAATAATATTTTAATATTGTAATAATATTCTTAGAATGCTAGTAATTGGTAGTATGACACACTATTCTGTCAATAAAATCACCAGATTGCAGTTCAGAAAGTTATTCTCACATGCAACAGGTTTGCTTATCTGCTGCAAGCTTACATTATTGTAAGTTGTGATTGGTTATTTCTGTAATACAAAATTTCTGCATTTCGGGACCATGGTAATGTATCAGTAAATCTCTATAGCTCTTCACCATGTCATGTTTTTATGCAGGAAATTGTCTAACCATGCAAAATTGGATGTATATAGTACAAGTAGTTGCCCTCAGTGGTCTAGTGGTAGCGTGCTTGCCACTAGACCCAAGGTTTGTGGGTTCAAATCCACCTGAGGTCATTGGATTTTTAAGGGTGATAAAAATCTGTAGCACACTTATTTTGGAGGGGAAGTAAAGCTGGCGGTCCCATGTCATAGATTTATGGCATGTAAAAGAACCTTACAAGCTTGAACAAGATGTTTCCTAAGCAAAATTCAGTGGCCATTTCTCATTATCTTTGGTAGAGGCCTTACAATGGGCTGATCACTCGTCCAAGAAGTCCGTACCAAATGTCTAAAAATAGATCAGAAACCTCTGAAAGGAGGTCACTATGCTCCACGTAGGAGAGAAAAGGGTACAAGAAGAAGAATGTCGGTATTATTAATATTTATTTAAATATGATGGGTAATTATCAGTTGTGGGTTAGTCATCCTGTGAGGATTGTAATTAACTAGCTTATTAACTGGTATTAGAACCCCAAAGGTGAAAACTGAACAGAATTTTGAGTAATTTCCATCTAGCGTCCATTCTCAATACCTTGTTTCACTAAATTGTTGAATGATGCTTTCTTAACTGCATATATTATATGTAATACCATGTTTCCATCTTAAACTTGCTTTTCAAAATGGCTTTTTTCAAGGAAATTCCCTGACAAAAATCCTTATGCATTTGTCTCCACCATCTAATGTATATGCCAAGCTTGTCCTAACCTTCTCATTTTTATTACCATAACAATACTAGTGAATTTTTATAAGTCAAATAGTCCTACCTGGGCCTTTATGTTAGAATAATTTCTTGGGAACTTTTTAAAAACTTGGACTTTATGTTCTCATGTGGATTATAATACAGGTAAATAGACTATTTGGATGTTAAGGAATTTGTTAAGCCAGTCATTGCAAACTGTGTGTGAGACACCAGTAACCAGTTATTAGATGCTAAAATTTGCCTTGAAATTGGTATAAATGAAGTATAGTAATTAAAAATTCATGTTTCTTATTATTAACACTTCTGTTGGGTTATATCAGAAAATTATATTTTTATATGAACTGCATAATGAAGCAGTAATCTGTAAGATCTTGTTCTTTGGAGTTTGTACTTGATTCTGTTTCATGTTTATTGTTGCAGCTCTTCTTACATGATGGTAAAATTAAAGTTGAACTCTTGACAGCTGGGAATCCAAAAGCTCTGTTAGACAATTATGAAGATGTGTTTAATGATGGAAGGTGGCATCAAGTGATCCTCACAATTGGGACCAATTTTCTAGAGTTAAATATTGATGGGAGACCAATGAAAACTGTTCGTATTTTGTCGATGACTACTGGAAGTGTTTACTATGTAGCAGGTAAGCAGAGATAAGGAGTTACCCCTTTGAAACCGAAGTTTTCCCAACTAATGTTTAAAAATTCAGTTCCTACCTTAAAAAAACTTATCCCTTTTTATTATGAAAACCAAATGGTTAACAATGTTAGGAAATAATTGTTTATTCTGGAAGTCACAAAATAGTCATAAATACTTTCAGCATATGAAATGCTAGTTATCACTGGATATTAAAGGGTTGATGTCTCTAATAAGGATGCCAGTATTCTATTCTAGTATCTCACATGGCAGATAGAATGATACTATTTGTACTGAATTCAGATGTGCTCTAAAGCTATTAAATCTAAACTGCTTTATATGACCAAACGAGTACACCACCGTACACCGTAACACCGCTGTTATCAAATACATGTGTTCTGATGGGGGGGGGGGGGGGGGGTTTTTATTCAATTGTGGTACCTTGCTAGACATTTACAACTTTGAAAATTAGTTTATATGCAAGTTACTTAATGAATCACATTCTGAAGAAGACTTAGTAGTGTTTCTAAGTAACCAGAATAATTATTTTTTGCTGAGGAACTCTTAAAAAGCTTGGTGCAGCCAGACGTTCATGAAAAAGTGTGCAGCATTTAATATGAATTTAAATGTTTTGCAGGAGCTCCAAATAATGTTATAAAGCACCGAGGATTTGTGGGATGTATGAGAGTGATCAGTATAGATGGCAACTACAAATTGCCAACAGATTGGAAAAAAGATGTAAGTAAAATTTAATTTGTTATATATATTACATTTGACCTTTTTTGTGAAATAACAGATCTTTTCTTTTCCAGAGGGTTCTAATGATATTGTATTATAATTACTACCTGTTAGAGGATTTTTGGACTTTGTCCATGATCTGGTATTCTGGAAAGAGCAGTGCTTTGGAAACTTTCTGTTTATCCACAATTTAAAGGACAGTTGAGTCCCTTAGAAATAGCTAGGCACAGTCAGTGTTGAATATCCTCTTTTAAGAGATAATTTAGCACCACATGATGTACTAGAATCAGTAATTATATGTAATAAGGAGGCTGTTGGTAAAGGACTGTATTCTTCGCTCTTTGATTATAGTTACGGTATGAAAATTATTTTGTGGAGTATCATTACAACAACTTCACAATACCGCTCTCTGTTTCAGTTTGAAGAATTGTGAACAGATAATGGAATTTATGTTTTTCAGAGTTGATGACAAGATTATGTTGTCTTCTTGTTGTTGTTAATATGTATTTGTTTAGGAATACTGCTGTGCCAATAGCGTTGTGTTTGACACTTGCCAAATGACTGACCGGTGTAATCCAAATCCATGCAAACACTCTGGAATTTGCAAACAGAATTCAATGGAGTTTTTCTGTGATTGTGCTAATACTGGGTATTCAGGAGCTGTCTGCCATACTTGTAAGTAGTGTACCACCATCATGTGGCAGGTTTAATATTATGAAGTTGAATGAAATTTAGTACAGTAAACTCTTATTTATGATCCTAGAATATATGTTTTCCCATAATCTACACTCTTTTTTTTGGTCCCTTTATAATTTCCATACAGCTACATTGGGTTTTTGTTCTGACAAAGTTCATATACAGTGGATTCTGGTTAATTAGGACACATCAGGACTAGAACACTTAGCCGCAATTAAGCGGCTGCCCCAATTATGCTAAGTTTCACATAGAGTTAAAAAGGTTTAAAACAAAAGACAAAATCCTGTTTATTGAGCAACATACTATAAATGAATTCTGGAACAAATGGTATAGATCAGAGAAAAATATTTACACCTAAAACAATTTCAATTTAATGTATGTGTCAGACACACATGTATGAGTTCTTAACAGTTAATGATGGAGGAATTAATCGAGTGTACCCTGCCGTGTTCTCTAGATTGACTGCAACTGAACAAAATACGCACAGGTATCTAGTGAAGATATAGGACTGCCTTCATTGCCTTCCTGCATGAAGTAGCATTGTAATCAAGTAACAAATTTCCTGGCTTCTTGGTTAGTCACTTGCTCAAGCCCAGGTGTGTCATCCTCATCACTTTCCTGGTTTTCTGATGTCTTTTGGTGTTTTGCTGCAATTTGTTCAACAATGGCATCCTCATAATCTTCATTTTCATTGTAACATTGAAGACTGTTGTCGATGCATGCAAAGTCTACATAGTTTCTGACGTGTTGCACTTCCAAAATGGCATCAATTTCACTATCGGTCATATCTGGCATCGCCAAGCCTGAATGCTTAAAACCACAGTGAACAAAGCAGTTCTGAATGGTCTTGCTGCTTATTGCTTGCAAGCAGAATCACTACACTGTCTGAATACACCCATGTTCGTTACTCAGTCTCAATGACACTCTTGACTCCTCCACGCCACAAGTGTACCATCTGGCACTCACTGTCCCTATTAAACGGCATGGTGTCCCAAATAAGCGAAGCAAATTCCAGTTATTTTCTTGGTTTTTTTCTTCTTTAAGATTTGTCCCAAATAAATGGCTGCCCTGATTAACCAATGGTCCAATTAACCACAATCTACTTTAATTTAATTTCAAGACTTTATGCCATTCACTTATGACTGATTAACTTTTTATTTGTTCAATTAGTCACCATCTTGCAAGCATCATGACTGCTTTAAAGTATTTTTATTATTTAATCTAGCTCAGTCTGTGTGCACTGCAGTTTTTTATTTTATCTTAATGTTTGATAAGGCATGATGACTCCTCATAAGGAAGGAAAAAACATTTTCTTAGAACTAAAACAACATACTATAGGATGTTGACAAACATCTGGGGGCCCTTGGTGAATCAACTTGGATTATCTGTATGAACTCTGAATATGATAGTCAGAAACAGTTGTGTGATTGAAGAGAATGCAAGTCAGTGTGGAGGGTATCAGATAATATTTAAAATAAGTAAATACATTACTTGTTTTGTGCAGAAACTTACTTTTAACAACTGATTTTAATTTGCATTGCGTTCCTGTTTAGGAAACATTGAAAAACTCAGTATTATTGATGTTCATGTGATGATGCTGTTTATTATAAATATAAGAAAATACCATAGCTTGTAAACATGTAACCAGCTAAGACAAGAAAGGTTAATATTCTGAAGAAAGATTTTGAAGAATTTGCAGAATCATGAAACTGCACAGACAGTGTTGTGGGGTCATTCTGACCCCTCTGAAGCATGACTTCATTTGATACAGAAAGTATAAGACTAAATGCTACCATTGTGTATACTATTTGATCAAGTACTGACTTGATGGTATGTCTGTGATACCATTATTGAATAGCAGTTGAGAAGGAAACTGAAGGCACAGTGACTCCATAAGACAATTATGGGTTAAGCAGCGTGTACAAGTCAGCCGTATGAAATGATATTAAAATGTGTTCACTCCTTGTTCTTTCCTCGTCTGCCGTGACTGTAAAGTATAACAATGAAATTCATGCATAGTAAATCATAACATGATAATTTAGAGTGAAGGACCAGATATGTGAGTTTTGTGTTGTCCTTGCAGCTTTGAATCCATTGTCTTGTACTGCATACAAAAACACAAATCCTGTTAACCAAAGAGCAGAAATGAAGATTGATGTAGATGGAAGTGGTCCATTGCGTCCGTTCCCAGTAACGTGCGAGTTTTACGGTGAGCACCATACACTATACAAACATTGTTTGCTTGTGGATTTCCTTTAACAGAGACATTTTGTAGGTGAATGTTTGTTGTATAATGACTGAATAGTATTAGCTGCATGCAGTGAGAATATGTTTCATTGGAATATCCCCCGTGAGACATTTCAGCTCTTCCTGCTCACTCTTTGGTGCAGGAAATTCTTTGAAAGGTCCATTGTATACTTGGCTTGTCAAAGAATAGCCCACTTTCTTTGTGGAATCCGAAGGTTTACCACCGTGTTCACTAAAGCCCACTGCCAGACTCTATATAGAGCTTTGCGCATTGGCAGTATCGTAAGCAGTGAGGTCTATTCGAGGTGGGATTATTGCTAGTTGTAATTTCAGCTCTTAGAGTTATCATCTGGTGTTCAATATTGTTTTTCTTGTCTACCATCTCCATCATTCTGGTATCATCTGTTCACTACATTACAGTGGGAAATTGTATTGTATATTAGTGGTAAAGTTGAACAGAAAAATGACAATAAATCAAAATTGTATACTCATAGAAGTAAAGAGCAGATTAAATTCAGGGAATGCATGCCGAGATGTGGTTCAGAATCTTTCGCTTTCCTGGCTACTGTCTAAAAATGTAAGGATTGAGATTTATATGTATGTGTGTGGAACTTGCTCTCCTGCATTAAAGGAAGCACGATGATTAAGGTTGTTTTAGGATAGGGTACTGAGGAGAATATTTGAATCTGTGAGGGATGAAGTGACAGTAAGCGGAAGAATGTTGTAATTGTAATTTCATACTTTAACTCTACACCAAATATTATTACAGTGATTAAAGTAAGGATGATGGGCTGGATAGGGCATGGATTGCATATGAAGCTGAGAAATGCATGCAGATTTGTGGTTGGGAAGCCTGAAGGAAAGCAACCACTTGAAAGACTTAGCTGTAGATGAAATGATAAAATTTAAATAGATCTTAGGGAAATTGGGTCTGGACTGAATTTATATCAGGATAGGGACTGGAGGCTGGCTCTTGCAAAGATGGTAATGAAACTTTGGCTGTCATAAAAACAGGGAATTTATTAACTGGGTGAGCTGTCAGCCTGATGGAATTAGTTAAAAGTTATATAATTAAACAAATTACATTGTTTAGTCACAATAAGTTATCGAAGTTACATACTCAGTTGTTATGCATGCTCTGTGTTATCGTTATACAAGTTATATTTGTTGCAGATTTACTACAGCACACCCATGAATTATGAGGTTTGAGGTTTCCATGGCAGTGAAACTATGGATTGTGTACTTCTTTGTTGTGATACCATAGTTGTTACTGATTTTTGGAGTATATCACCTCCATCTCCATGGATCACAACCCAGAAGGCCACAATCCACTGTGAATTTCTCATTGCCTGCATTGTTTATGGGATAAAATTTTCAGTACCAAGATTGAGATTTCAAATTCCATTTGCTTTGCTTAATGAAGATTGTCTATTATTGTTGTTGGATAGACATGTAAAAGGATTGGAAGTGTTATATAGCTGTTGCATTGAGTGATTGGCTTTGTTGATCTGCTAGACAAGCAATTTGGAAAGTATATTAAATGTTCATCATTCATTCTTTTGCTTTTTGATAATTCAGCATCTTTATCATAATGCAAACAAAATACAGTCTTACTGCCGTTATCAGTTAACTCAATTTGCAGTTATTTTTCGCCCGTAAACATTTACCAAACATTTTTGGTGCTCTGAAACATTTTGAATTCAAAGTATTTACTTACCTTTCATCAGATAGTGGAACTTTGCAGACTACTATGAGTTGTGACATCTCATCATGTCTAGGTAGCATGACTCAGGATCTTCAATAGTGTTGCTAACATTGTTTTTCTTTTTAGCGGATGGAAGAGTTTTGACTGTGTTGAGCCACAAGAATGAAGGAACAACTCCAGTAGATGGTTTCCAAGAACCTGGAAGTTTTATGCAAGATATAATGTATGATGCAGATATGGATCAAATAGAAGCACTTATCAACAGATCTATGACATGTCAACAGAGACTGCGCTATGAATGCAAGCAGTCACGTCTTTTCAACTCTCCATGTATGTGGTCTGTTTAATTTATATGCCAGTTGAATTTGTCAAAGTTTCAAGCTGTGTTTTGTTGGTATGACCACGAATTGAAGATAATGTTGAATATGTTACAAAGTTAAAAATTAATAAAATATGAAATAGCATATTATAATTAATTTTGAATAATTATCCTCTCTCACTTTAAAAGTTACTTCTTTTTTTTCCCTGTCTCAGGACTGATGATTAAGCTTCTACGTTACTATTTGTTTACTGCATATATATTTACCAGTACCTTTGTTCTTCTGGTAATTTAGCTAACAGTAATGGTCCATATCACCCATGTTGGTCTGAAAACATTATTTTATGTGGACTTAAAAAATTTGTTCAAGTGTTATGCTGATAATGGTCTCAAATTCAAATTCTACCCTAGGGCATGATTTGTTTACTCTGTATAAAATGTCTTAAATCTGTCTTTCAGTATTTCTTAAATTTGTTCAGTTCTTATTATTATTGTTGTTCTTGTTAGTACTATTATTATTATTATGTACTTTTCCAGCTGATGAGGGAACTTTCCGTCCCTCTTCCTGGTGGGTTTCCCGTTTTAATCAGCGCATGGATTACTGGGGTGGTTCTCTACCGGGCTCCCGCAAGTGTGAGTGCGGGATCATGGGGAAGTGTGTAGATACCACTAAATGGTGTAATTGTGACTCAGGTATGGGCTGTATCACATATTCAACAATTTTTACCTTTGTTCTTTGATCCCTTGAACATGTACTAAGGATGTTTGTGTCTTCCTATAATTACTTAAGAAGAGATTGTACTGGAGTGCCATATTGTGAGCTAAAGTTTAAGTTTATTATTGCCGTCTTAACACAACATAAAAATACTTCAAGTCTTATATGTAACACATCACTTTATGTTTTGGGCTGATTAGCCCAACTTCAGATGTTCCTTGTTTATGCTTTCACACACTGTTACAGTGTGGAATATGCTGGGTACTGTTTTCTCTAAATTAAGGTTTTATGAATTTCTCTGTTTCTATTTAACTCTAAGCACATAAGTGAATATCTGTGACTAAAAATGTAATATCCTGTGTTGAATGAGTATGTGATTAACTGTAGTATCTTTATTAAATTAGCTTGATTATCACGATTTATAGGTTTACCTTACAGAGATGTAGAATGTAAATCAGTTAAAATCAGTTGAGGGTGGAGGAAATGGGACATTAAATTCATAAACAGTACATTCTTGAGATGAAATAACTAGCTTACACATTTTTAATTGTTTGTCATTAAAATTTTATAATTAAGTCCTTGATAGTTATTCTAGTTCATGATGGCAGTACAAAACAGAACCCCCCTGACATATTGTATGCATCATTATTTAAAAATACAAGGATTGACTACAGTACAGACACATTCAGCTGCAAAAATCTGCACGTCATGCACTAAATCACTCTGGTGAAGATGTCGAAAATTTTCCGTGGAAAGAATGATGGAATGTGTAACTTGCCATACTAATATTAGTAATTATAAAAACTGAATACAAACTTCAAATTTTTGTCTCACTGCATACCATTAATGGGATTGAATTGTCATGAATTTATGTCTTGTTTCTGAACCAGGTTTAGACAGTTGGCTGGAAGATGGAGGAGATTTGACATATAAGGAACATCTACCTGTTAAACAGCTGCGATTTGGTGATACAGGAAGTCCACTGGATGAAAAGGAGGGTCGATACACTTTGGGTCCACTCATGTGTGAAGGAGATGGTATGTTGTGTGACATCCTCAATGTCTATATCAGAAGTAAAATAGTATAACTTGACTTGCATATGTGTGTGTATTACATAATACAGGGCCTGAAATTGTGCGAATAACATTACAGTTACATTACACAACTTCTTGGGATTTACAAAGACAGGTTTCTTTTTATGAGGATGATTAGATGAAAAGTTCAGAATTATAAATTATTAAATGTAAACAATAATTAAAATATTGTGTTATGTTATTTGCTTGAAGTTTGTTGGCATCATTGAATGTATTCTCTGCTCTGTCTACTGATGCAAACTGTAATTTGCATTTGTTTTGCTCATGTGTGATGATAAAAGAAGCTGAAGTTTATTGTAGATTGTCATATCAGTATACTAAAATGCGCCACAAGGAAATGGTGTATGTATGTAAATAAATTTAAAAGCAATATTTGAGTGTGTTCTTCATGACATTGCCAAGCAGATTGTGTTGTGATACCAGAGAACATTGCAAGTGTGGTACTAGGGTATTATCAAGCTAGTTGCGCCGAAAAGGACTCATTGCTTTTTTCCAGTCTTTTGTAAACAAGACTAGATATATTTGTTTTTAGTTCACATGCCTGATTTTGCACAGAAACTTTAGAGTAAAACTTGTGTAACGTGAATGATGATGAGTTTCATTTGTTCATATTTATTTTATTTTGTATATCTATCCTAATCATATACATAACAGATGAAACTAGCTGTGTGAAAGTTTGCATACTTCAGTGTTCATATTTGAAATGTAAATAAAAGACAGATTTGACCCCCCTTTTTAAAATTATTTATTTATTTATTTTGCAGACTTGTTCAACAATGTCGTAACATTCCGTGTTGCTGATTCCTCTATAAACCTTCCATCATTTGATATGGGGCACAGTGGAGATATTTACTTTGAATTCAGAACCACTGCTGAGAATGCTGTCATCATCCATAGCAAGGGACCAACTGATTATATAAAAATTTCCATCATCGGTAAGTCCAGATAAGAAATTGGCAAATAATGTAAATAACCAAATTCTCAGAACAGTGTTTAGACATAGAAATGTGAGGATAACTTGCTGGTTGTATTGGCACAGTACAGGTAAACCTTGATTTACGCCGGGGATTCATTCCTGGACGAACTGGCGTAAATGGAATCGGCGTAAATTGAAATCCTTTTTATAATGTAAATCAATGGGAAGTCAATGACGTGTTCCCGGCACCCAAACATTGAGGACTTGGGGATCCTCAAAAATTGACTTCGCCTTATCCGTGATAGCAATTTCAGTCAAGGGAATGTTTTTTCGATTTATGTCATCCACCCATAGCAACAGTAATTTCTCCATTCTTTCTAAAAGTTTACTTCTGCTATAACTCACTTGTGTTGCACTTACCTTTGTAGCCTGTTGCATTGACTGTTTTATTTTATATGAATTTTTCATTATGGTAGTCACAGTGGAAGGAGACAACTTCATACTTATGCACACATTACGACGGGTATCACCACCTTCTATTCTACGAATTACGTCCATCTTATCTTCTAACGCAATAGACCTACGCAACTTTTTAGCAACACATTCACTTCTCTTACCAGACATGGTGGACTTAGGGACTGCATTTGATTGGCATCTCGATAAGATATGGTTTCAGCACCAAAACATTAATGGACATATTTGGAACTGGTGGCTCAAGATAAAGAAAATGTAATTTAATGTGATTGGCAGTAAATGTGATGAATTTTCAGCACACTTTTCAAGGGTGTGATTTCTACAGTATTGGAACCAGAATACAGTAGAATCTTGTAGGAGGCACAGATTAGCTTCATCTCACTTTTTTCTTGGTGTATACCTCGTATGCTCTGTTGGGCTTCTTTTGCTTTGAGCTGGAAGTGGTTTTAACCAATTCATGGTTTTGGGGCTTTCTTGGTCCCTACGGATGTAGGCTGAGGTTCTTGTGTTCTGCCTAATGGAAATAATCTGATTGTGTAAAATTGAACAACTGCAATGTACACAGTGCATAAGAATTGCTGAGGAGACAAAGCAGAAACAGTCCAGTTCAATTGCTGGGTATACTTTGGAGGCTTGCTCCAGGATAATATGAAATCTGTGTTTTCACCAGTATTTCCATATTTGCGATTAACTGAAACTGTCAGAATTAGAAACACATTTTATCACTCAAATTATCATGTAGTAAAACACACTTTCACTTATGGCAGTACCACTTTATTTATTCATACTAACTATGATTGTAAATAGAAGGTTATTTGAAGGAAAAGGATGTATATATTTTTATACCAGATTTTCAGAGTTTTGAGTTCATATGTGGCTGCCTGCGAGTGACATTTGAGAAATTATAACTCAATGAGTATGGCAGTGGTAACAGCCACAGTTTTGATACACTTTGTATAAGGCAGTGACTGTTATTATTTTAAATTTATTTTTGTTTTCAGATATCTGTATTTGAGCTGTTTGATTAGTCTCAGTTTAGGATACCTGGTGTGATTTTTTGATACTGCGAAGTCATAGTAGATACTTTGATAAAATTCAGAAGCAGTAAGAGAGATAAATTGCTTTTAGGAACATAAAGTATACACAGGATTTTGTCATTATTCTGAAAATGGTAGTGGTGTTGATTTTAACAGAACTTAAATCTACAATAATGTTTTCTTAACACAATTTTCAATCAGCTTAGGTCTCTTTCTTTAACCTGCTCATAGCTCACAGTATCAGATTGTGAAATGAGTATTGTTATAGAATGTGAATGACGTCTTAACTAGAATTTTGTTGTTGGCATACAAAAGCAGATTGACACAGAAGCTTCTGCTGCATCTTGTCTGTCTGTGAACTTGATTAATTTTCATTTGTCAACAGTTTAAGGAAAGAAATTTCAAAATGTCACTTCTTTAGTTATTGAAATCAAACAAAATACTTGTTAACAGGTGGTGATCAGTTGCAGTTTCAGTATCAAGCTGGCAGTGGCCCACTTGGAGTGAGTGTGGATACTTCATACAGATTAGCTGACAACAATTGGCATTCTGTGTCTGTGGAAAGAAACAGGTGGGTATCAGATGTTATAATTTATTAGAGAAGTTCCATTGTTAATTTTTAGTTTAATCAACCACATGTTTTATTTAAAAAAGAAATTCTTAGTCTAAAATTGAAATTGATGACCCAGTCTGTAGTGTAAATTAAGGAAGACATTCCAAGCACACAAAATTGTATGCAGGTTGCTTTTTATAGTGTATCGAGCCAAAATTGTTTGCTAATAAAATCAATGAAAGTGTGACATATTCTAATATTTGGGAACAGTAGTAAAGAAATCAAAATTGCATTCATGAAGAAATTAAGAGCATTTTTATTCAGTTTTTGGAATGTTTGTTACTACACAGTTTAGAATATTTTGTCTTGCCTTCTTTTGAAAATGTAAAAATTAAAATATTCAAAAACCTGTTTATACACAGAGAACCATGATAGCTCAATCAGTATAGTGACTAGGTACGGGCTGGATGACTGGGGTTTGATCCCTGGCGGGGGGCAGAGGATTTTTCCTCTAGCCTCTGCATCCAGACTGGCTCTGGGGCCCACCCAGCCTCCTATCCAATGGGTACCGCGGTCCTTTCCTAGGGGTAAAGCACGGCCAGGGCATGATGCTGACCACTCACCCCCATCTGGTGCCGAGGTCAAGAAAGAGTAGGAGCTATACCTCCTCTCACCCCAAGCACCTGTATGGCATGTTGCAGGAAGCTCTACTCTCACTTTACTGTTTATACACACACTCACTCACCCAGGGTAGTTTGTGTTCTTCAGTTTTCAAAGGTGAAGTTCTGTTTCTTTGGCTTTCAGGTATAAGCCATCTCAAATGCTGTAGGTTTTCCAATGCATTAGCTGACATTGTGGTTGCCATCTTCAGGGTGAATGTGTATTCAGAGTTCTAGGAAGCAGGCCCATCCTACATGTAGTAGAATATGTTTTCATCAAAATGTTCATTGAAAGCAATGATGAATGACTGGATATTTATATACACTATAATATATGGCCTCTTTTCTACTTCCTACACTTGTATAATTTTGTATTTCTACTGCAGAAAATTCTGATCAAACCAAAGTAACAAATATAATAATGTATGTTCTACATACAAGTTACATAATGAGAAACAACTCAAGTAACTCAGTATTAATAAAAAAATAATTTTATGCCAATGTTTATCCTTCTGAAAACCGGAGTGCATGTTACTGTGGGACTTCTGATATTTGAATGTATGTAGTATATTTAAATTAAAAATGTCATAGAAAAGGAAAATTTTTGGCTGGAGTTGTGCATTTGATAGAATCTTCCATCACATTTTGTGTAAACAAGGTTTTTTTTAAAATAATTATAATGTAAGTAAATCTGCTTGAGTTAAAATTGAACAAATTTGTAATGTTGATGAGAATCTCTATTTAAATCTTTCTTATGGAAAACTAAATTGTAATCCTGGGGGTTCTGAAATATGAAAAGTGCAAAATAAAGAGAATTGATTTGGGACGTGAATATTATGCATTGTCATGTTTGCACCTCAGAGAATCCTTCATTACAAAGTAGCTGTTTACCTCTGCTGTTGTCATCTTACAATTGTTGCTTTTCAGAAAAGAAGCACGGATTGTTGTTGATGGTGCGCTTAAAGCTGAAGTTAGGGAGCCTCCTGGGCCTGTAAGGGCACTCCACCTTACATCAGACTTGGTTGTTGGTGAGTAGAGTAACTGGTACCATAATAAGTAGTTTGCCCGCCCAAAAAAACAACAACTTATGTGTAACTTTAGTAATGCCAGTGAATGGGGTTTTGGAGTGCTACAAGCTGATGAAAATGTTTTAGAGAGGTAACATGGTGAATGTACAGTGCTTTTCATTTGATGACGTTTCAGTTGCCATATGTATTTTGTGGATTGGTGAATTTTTCCCATGCCAATGGGTCTGTTTGTAATGTCATATATGAGGAATTACTTTGAACCACAAACTTAACCGTAGTATGCTTTTAGATATGTTCTTATTTTATGATTTTCTTTGATAAATTACGTAATTATAGTGAAGTATCTCACAGATGCATAATACTGCCGTCTGTTGATGACAGGGGTTCACCTTGTCATCAATAGATGGCAGGATTAAAATATTGGCACCAGTATCAAAACATCTTGGTGATGTTTGCACAGCAGTTGATCACATCTCAGAGGTCACATTAGTCTGCAAAGTGTTAATATAATTTACTATTACTGTTTGTCAATAAACTATGTTAGCTGAAAATAATATAAACATTTGGATAATGGTGCTATTATTTTCTTGTGTGTGATGGTGATGAAAGTGAGAAAGTTGATAATTAGGCCTATGTGGCCTGCAGACAGGTACTAGTATCACACTAGTTCACTTCTCCTCAGAATTTCTCATATTTTATATAAATGTTACACACAGTGATAAAGTACAGTTATGAGGCATGAACATAGGATGATAAAAACAAAATAGAAGCAGCAGCAATTAACACTTCATCACACAGTAATATAAGGAAATTTTGAAAGGTAGAATTATGTAAGACTTGAGGTTCTCACAGCGGTGAATATGAAGATTTCTGTCTTCTGGGTTGTTGCGCTGTGTAGTCTGGTCGATGTTAACCAACGTTTCAGAGGTCATACTGCCTCCGTCATCAGGGCGATGAATATGCCAATAGGGTGTGAG
>NW_019059723.1:890108-926311 GCF_000696155.1 Zootermopsis nevadensis | reverse complement strand
TTTGCCGAAGCGCACGCTGCATTGGCGAAAGTGAAGTCGTTCTTTTATGCGCATAATATTAGTGAATGTGACGAGGAAAACATTTTGAACGTGGAAAGTGCTCTGTTTGGTCTAAAACGTAAAGTTTCGACAAACCAGTTGTCCATTAAAGACTTTTTTGGTAAAAAGAAGTAACTTTGAAAGAGAAACATTGTTTTTTTTAAAATTTTTAATGCTTTCCCGCATCTATCGTTTTCCCGCATTCATCGTTTTTATTTCCCACCCCCGCCGAAAACGATGCATCGAGGTTTCACTGTATATCTAAATTATAATTAAAATTATACCTCAAAGAATACCCATTGCAGCAGTCAGTTTATATTTATGGAAATAACATGTTAATTCTGAGAACTAAATGGAATTCATTAATAAACACCATAGGTAACAAACATGTTGCATTACTGAACATTAAAAGAAGTTGGTGTACTGTGAACGACTGGTTAAATTGAATGTAATGTGAAATGTGCATGATAAACAAGCTTTTTTTGTGGGCTTCTGAAGCTTGAATTAGTTACAAGTATTCATTGTGATGACAGTTTGTGCTCAGTTTATATAGTCAGGTAAAGTCAGCCTGTACTTTTCTAATACTTTCTTTGTAGAACCCTTGACTGAAGACTACTGTGGTGTTGAACCTGTGACACACCCGCCAGACTTTGTGGAAACTAGACCACCCCCTGTTGTAGATGAAGATAAGCTCAGACAAATATACCAGCGTACTGACTCGGCCATACTCGGAGGTAAGATTTGTGTCTTGTGTTTTGCACCATATTGTTACCTGGTAAACATTTTGAAATCTTTTGCAAAGACTAAAATTTTTCATTTAACATAATGTTCTAATAAAAAGAAAATGCATTGACTGCCACAATATTTGTTAACTAGATTTGATAAAATATATTGACAGACTGTCTTCAGACTTTGCATAATTTGCAGGGATTTTGAATTTAGCAGCTTGTTACTTACTTGATTTAAAATCTGAATTTTCTAAACATGCTGTGATGTCTGAAATTTGTAGTAATTCATTGGGTTTCTGGTTGAGTTTTTCTGCAGTTTATGTACATTTTCAAACAGAGATTCTTCTTGTCATTTCGTATCAGCCCTGAGAAATAAAAGTGATGTATTGTATGGCAAAAATAAAAATTACACAGACTGATGCTTAATCAGCTTCTCTGTTGGGAACTGCTGGTTTGAACCTCCGTTTGCCTTACAGGAAATATAATTGGCAGGCAGAATAAAATAGCAGTCTTATTTTCTTCTTCCCTTCATTCTACATAGTTACTAAAATAACTACTTGTCTAGTACACATAGTATACTTGCAATAGTGAATCTATCACGAGTGTCTAGGTGATAAATCTGCCACTGCATTTCACATGGTTTTTAATGAACTGTTTGTTTGTGTTCTAAGAGCTGTCAGTGGGTATTGCTCACTGTGTCTGTTTTTTGATGTATTTTGGATAATTTATTCACATTTTGCAGCAAGTAGAATCATAAGCAGGAACACAAAATGCTGCTTAATAAATGTAGATTACATTATTGGCAAATGAGCCGGGATAGCTCAGTCAGTATAGTGACTAGCTATGGGCTGGATGACCGGGGTTCGATCCCCGACGGGCAGAGGATTTTTCCTCCAGCCTCTGTGTCCAGACCAGCTCTGGGGCCCACCCAGCCTCCTCTACAATGGGTACCGGGGTCCTTTCCCGGGGGTAAAGCCGGCCGGGGCGTGATGCCGACCACTCACCCCCATCTAGTGCTGAGGTCAAGAAAGAGAGGAACCATACCTCCACTCCCCCCAAGCGCCTGTATGGCACATAGTGGGACAAACTTTACTTTACTTTACTTTTACATTATTGGCAAAACTTGGTTTGTGTGGTGAATACATAATTACCTGATGTGGTTTTAAAAACTGAACTCACTTGTATTGGATTTGTGACAACAAATTTATTCAATTTTATATTGTTTTATACTGTGTAGTTACTATGTTTATTCTTACATAGATCCTCCCAAGATTATTCATAAGCTTAGGATCTTGGTAAATGAGTGAGTAATGGAACAAATGTTCTTGGCTTTGAATTCAACAGGAATCAATAGAACAGTTTTTATTAAAATGTACTTTATCTGTGATTTTATTAGTAAACAATTTTCCACTTCTTGTGACATTTTAAACCCAAATTTTGTTTTCAGATACTTCTTTATATTGATGTATAGTGATTTGGCAGCATCTTGTTATCTAGATGAAGTGTGGCTGATAGTACAAATTGCTGATTTCTGTGCATTTCATCCTGTTTTTTCATTAAATGAAATAAAAACTGAGGTTGGTCACAGTGAATCATTCATATAGTGTACAGCAAACTCACCAGACAGTACGAATATATAATGCTGACTACAACACAATTTTATAATAAATTATGAAGACAAACATTTGAACTTGGATTTTAAGGTCCCAGCTGTGTGAAGTTTAGAGCTCATTTCACATTTTGAATTTCTTGTACACCTATACTTAAAAACTTAATCTTGAATCTAATTTTGTAACCACTCTTAAGATATTGTTGATGGATGTAGCTGAAGACATGCACTTGCATTTTATATATGAAAAGCTTCTAAGCTTTCTCATCAAGGTTCATTTTAGTTATACCCCCTCTTTTTTTCTTGTGGGGAAGAGTGAATTGACAGAAGCACTTTTGGAGCAACTTCCAATTCCATTTAGAGGAAGGTAATCTGTGTCTGCATTAAGCAGGTACTCCTCACAAGAAGGGTGAAGGGTGTCTTCACTATTGTTTTGTGTAACCAGACCAAATATTATGAACTTTCTTTTTTTATATTGTATAATGTAATTCTTTTCCACAAACCATTTCTTTCCAAATATTGTGTTCATTTCAGATTTGCAGAAAACTTTGTTGGGCATAGTTTCATTGTAATTCTGTTACCATACTTGATAAGGATCTGAAATTATCCTTACATTACCATATTTCTATATCATCATCTATGGTGCTTTGGCCTATTTTCGGGCCATGATCTCCCCACTTAGGAAGTTTCTTGGTCTTTTGAAGTGTGTATTTGTGAGTAGTGAGTGACCAGCCCACCGACTGCACAATTTCTACTCAATCCTGATTTGACTGCCAGAGCAGGAGACATGGGACCTCCAGCTATACTTCTTCTCCGAAGGAAGTTGTGCTACGGATTTTTATCACCCTTAATAATCCATTGACCTCGGCCAGGATTGAACCCGCGAATGTTGGGTCCAGTGGCGAGCATGCTAACCACTAGTCCACTGAGGGCAACACCATACTTCTATATGGTTGTTTTTATTTCACTGAAACATGTTGAAAGAAATTAGTATTTCATTACAATTTTTCAGGTATTCTGGCCATCATATTTTTGGCACTGGTGATAATGGCAGTTTTGATTGGTCGATATTTGGCTCGTCATAAGGGCGAATATTTAACTCAAGAAGACAAAGGCGCAGAATCTGCACTGGATCCAGACTCTGCAGTTGTACGATCCACAACAGGCCACCAGGTGCAGAAGAAGAAAGAGTGGTTCATCTGATACAGAAATAAATGCTGCAAGAGTACATGTACTGCTACTGCCATTGATGTCTGCTTCAACAACATTCTGCAGCTGAGTGATTTCCTCTTCATCAGAATGTGTCTGAATTTAAGTAGCCATAGGCTAAGACTTTCATGGAAAGACCAAGAAGTTGACAATCATGGGGTAACTGTTCACTGTGCCCATAACAGGAGGAGTTCGGAACTCTCATTAACAGACAGAAATGACAAGTAGTATCTTGTCTCCAGCAGAGAAGCAGATGTTGCAACCGTTGCTCCTAATTTGTGCTCTGTGGATAAAGTTTGCCACATACCAAAACCAGACAGTTTAAATCTCATAACCTTGTAGGTTATGGTAGAATAATGAGGTAATACATTTCTTCATTATGATGGGATTTACATTGGATTTTGCAATTAATTTGCCATTTTAAAAATTAGAATGCTTGAAAATTAGTGTTACAAGGTAACATTGCATATTTTAGTTATTGGTAGTGTAGTGTAGGTATACATATTGAGTTACAAAGTTTTATTGGGGACTTTGTTTCAGGCACTGCATGTGGGAGGGGTGCAGTATAAGTAGGATTTGAGGTTTTTACAGTGGTGAGTCTGAAGATGGCTACCTTCTGGGTTGTTGCGCTGTGTAGTCTGGTAGAAGTTTACAGACGTTTCAGAGGTCCTTGCCATTTTCAGATGCAGTACAGTTTGAGTTTCAAGTTTGACATTGCATGGGCTTATAATTTATGCCACACTGAAAACACTGCACAGCTGTTGGGTTTGCGTGCGGATTATATCATACCATGTACTAAATCTTACCTCTTTTTATATATATAATTTTCCTTGATGGTTATTTGTTCAAAAACTACTGCAGAGTAATAAAATCAAAGCATATTACAACAGTTTCAAGATGTTTGCTCTTTTAAGATTTGTTGGTTCATTTATCTGCTGTCAGTAAAGGTCTCTTGTTAGGATTCACATTATACATCTATGTTTGAAACATTGTGACTCTGGATGTTAAACTAGATTTCATATTTAAATCATAGCTGTCTGGAATCTGTATGTCATTATAAGTACAGTTTGAACTTGCCATCAAGTTTGGAACATGGAACATGGAACTTGAACTTTGAAAATACTTTTTCTGTCCATGGCCAGATGTAACTACAATGTCTGGACATGATATGCACATTATTATCAGGCTTGGTGGTCTCATGCATGTTTGGTTTAACAGCTCACTTCCAGGCTTTGGATGGTGTATGTGATACTTTATTAGCATGTAATGACTTTGATCCCATGAACCTAGAAGTTAGAAATAATGTGGTTTTGTTTATTTAATACTAGTGGCATTAGATCCAGTTTTATTTACAGGTTTTAAGAAACTGGGTAACTTTCAAGTAAGATTTTCTTAAATTAGTGAGCTTTTCTCCCTTGCAGTGCCTTGGAAGGTGTAAGTAAAACTTCAAGGAGAATCAAATATTTCTCCTTTCATCACTGACTTAGAGTGCAAATATGTACTACCATGAAAGAAAATTTTTAACACTGACAATTGTATTGATGTTTACAGGAACTGTAAATATGAAGTGTGCTATAGAATCTCCAGTTCATTTCACTTTATTAATGACTGCAACTGTTTTGATGTGATGTCTCTGAAATTAAGATCAGTGTATGGTACTGCCCAGTTGACACATCCAAAATAATTACCATATTTTTGGTGGGAGTTTTATTTATTAAATTCATTCTGTTTTGAGAAACATGTTCTGTGCCATGAACACTTCATGATAAATAAAATTGCATTTAGGAGAATAACACTGAAACATATGACAAAATGTAATAATACTTAAGTAAATCTTTAATATGCAAGTTAACTTGTATAATGGTGTTTCTCTGACCTCTGAAACACTGGCAAACTTCTACCAGACTGCATGGTGCTGCGACCCAGAAGACAGCTGTCTCCATTTTAATTTCAGTTCCAAATTTGGAATGTCTTCCTAAAGAACTAAGCTTCACTTACTAATTTTAGCCATCACCATATTGACCATTGGAATATAATTTCTGTTGAGATTAACTTTCACAATGTATACCTGCTCGTTTAAAATTTGTTTTTAAATGTACCAAAAGTAAACTGAAATGGGCTCATTTGAAATTAGCCACAAGTACAGAGATGATATTCAACACTTAGAATGATATTAACTCCATTTCATGCAAGGTCATGTCTTGGTTTTCAGTGCTTGCGAAGAACTATTGTGTGTTTGTGTTTATGAGTGAAGATGGATATATATATATAGACACACACATACATACATACCTAAAGTATTGGTTTACAAGCCTGTTGGCTATTGAGTATTATATATTTAAACTTAGCTGTCATTGAAGCAATGAGGAACATATTTGTTTCACTTTTGTATATATGGGAATGAAAATTACTCAGAATTTTTGTTGTAATACCCTGTCACTATTGTTATAATAAAATTCTTGTTTTAAATTAATGTCTCACATGCACACTATGTGTTTCTTACGATTAAGTAAATATTTTGCCATGCAGTTATCTTTTGTATAATGAGCCTCCTTTTAAAATTCACTTTATACAGAATTCTTCCCACTCTTTGGATGTTCTTGCAGTTACAATGCATTTATTATATTTAATACAGGATTCTCATGTGTGGAACTTTATTATTACAAATTTTATATGATCAAGAATACAAGTTAATAACTAATAGATTATGGTTTGTGTAATAACTGAACATTAACATTTTATTTAAGTCATTAAGTGATGACGTACAGTCAGTACTCTACACAGTAGATGTGTTCCATAAACTGTGTAAATTCAGACCTAACTTCCTATGTGATGGATGAATTTCACGATGGTAATTATAGGCATTTGTTAATGTAAAATATATGCAATTGTAGTTATGTTTTGTCTTTATCAGTGTCATGCCATTGGCCATCATATGTCCCATTACTGTAATGTAGAAGTTAGAATTAACATGGTGTAAGCGAAGAAATGGTACATATTTTTAAACCACTTTTCACTTAAAATTTGTAGATGAAGATATGGACCTGGATAAATTACTATGTAATGCAGTGTTGGTTGTGCAAATTTTCAGTTCAGTTTTGAAAAGGTGTTTACATTTGTCCTGCACAAATGCATGCCTTTGATATGGAGACACTGTTCCAAATATGATATTTCTGATGTTGATAAGACAGTATTTCTTACCAGTAGAAAGCTATTGCCACATTGGCAGTCAAAGATGGACACTGCAACAGTGACAATGTAAAATTAGTCATTTGAAGCATAAAAGATAATGTATGCAATTAAAAAATTGGATGGGTGTGCATGTTAGTGGTAGTTGGTGAAGAAACTGAAGCACAATTACACAGCATTCTATACCTCATAATGCAAAAGATATGTACTTTATTAATCTGTAATTTTCTTTGAAATGTTTCTTCTTCTATGGCTCTCCGGTCTGTATTCGGTCCATGGCCTCATGGTGCATGTTTACTGAAGTACAAAAGACTCTAATTTATGACTATGTAAAGTGGGTGTTGTAATGGACAAGCTGAATCAAGGAGAACTGCTTGATGAATTTCTTGTAAATCCTTGAAGTGATTTGGGTGATTAAGTGGGTGGATAGACATTTCCTTCCTGTAAGAAACACAGTAGACACAAAATAACTCTGCTTCAGCTGTGTTACTAAAATAGAGGAAGGGAGCAAGATGGCAAAGAGTCTGCTCAGCTTGAAAACATTGAAGATTGCTGTCTTCTGGGTTATTGCACCTTATAGTCTGGTAGATTTCCACCAACGTTTCAGAGGTCATACTGCCTCCATCATCAGTGTGATGAATGTGCCAATCGAGTGGAAAGGGCTAGGTTTATAAGGATCAGACAGTAATTGGAGTAGCTTGATCCTAGCCAATGGGAGCTGGTGTCAAATCAGGTGTGTGTGTGTGTGTGTGGAGACCAATAGGAGTGTGTGGGCATGTCTTGTGGTAATTGAGGGCCTCAGGGAGTCCATCTGTGAGATACCACGCCTTTTTTGATACCAGCTCCCATTGGCTAGGATCAGGATACTCTGGTTACTGTCCAATCCCTATAAACCTAGCCCTTTCTGCTCGATTGGCACATTCATCGCCCTGATGACGAAGACAGTATGCCCTCTGAAACGTTGGTGGAAATCTACCAGACTACATGGCGCAATAACCCAGAATACAGCCATCTTCAGGCTCACCACTGTGAAAACCTCAAATCCTACATGAAAACATTGTTTTCCCCTTCAATTTTGACACAATTGGTGGCATTTTGTTATACTGACTTTTACACTACATTGTATTTTCTGAACCAAAGGAACTTTTAAACAGCGGCAATGCAGGTACATGCCTTTATGAACACCTATTAATTCTACAGCCAAAACGTAATAATTTCACATCCAACTGTATACAAGGAAGGACTGGGTTATGTCTCTGTGGTCTTCCCTTGTTGCAGCCACTGTACAATTATGTTGTGTCATTGTGTTTTTCAAGCTTGATAGATATCCATTTTTCCTTTGTGTACAAAATTCATTGTGACATTGCTGTTGAAGAAGTCCATAATTAATATGAATTTATCCCAGTCAAATGAACTTCATGTGGAATTACAATGTGCTTTAATGAGAAGAATCTAGCATATAGAAGAAAGTGTGACACAGAGGTTCTCTTGAGCAGCTAATAATAATTTAACTTGTTATGAAATCTTAATGTTGTGATATTTTGTGCAGTATTAATGATATTTAACTGCCTAGGAATCTGTGTTCATACTCAGACATGCAGTCAGAATTGCCGCATACAAAAATTAAGGTAAAAGTTCGGTGAAAATGTAAGAAAAGAATTTATTGTAGATTTCAGTGGTGGGTTTTATATAGTACTGTTCCTCTCCAGAGATGACTTTGTTCATTTGACAGGGTTGAATAAATTGCAGTGAAATGTTATTGTTTCTGAAGTAGCTAAGTTTAAAATTGGCTCGTCACAGTGCTTCGGTAGCCATCAGAGTTAGTCTAATGTATAATTTCAGTGATGTAATAATCTTTTATGTTGCTGTTTGTAGTATTTTTATATTGGGCAACTCATATTAGTTTACTTTTGTTAAAATGTACTCATTAATGAAACTCTGTAGTTATAATACATGTATATATTATGGTATAAAGATAGGAGACAGACCTGAGGTTTCATACAATCCAAGATTTTCTCTTTATTGTAAACCAAATTTTATTTAAGATATTAATATTTTATATATATATGTATTAAGTATTGCTCTTTTATTTTGTTTTAAGTGAGCATAGTTTGTAGTATTTTACATTCCATTATTTGTTTGTGATTAGTTCATACATTTTTGAGACCTACTTAAAAGAGACAGTTGAATTTTGGCCTATCACATCAAATTTTTGTGGTCACAAAAACAAAGTTTGAATTAGAAATTTAAGTCTTAGAATCTGTAATAGACATTAACAGTAATATACTCAGAAGTGAAAAAGGTATTGGTGTGTGATAATTTTAGTCAGAAGCAATATGAATTATAGAGAATTGCTAAGTGATATGAACTGTTAAAGTGGATTATAGTGAACTGTTATGTTCAAGTACCTGACTACATCATTTCAGGTTTGTGAGTTTCTTGCAGCTTTGTAAAAAAATGATATTATAAATCTAGGCCTTATTGCAGCCCACTTCAAGTAGCTCTCATGCTATATAGTATTCAAGTACTTGATAAGATAAATTTGCAGTTGGATGCAGATTGAGTCTCACTTCAGCAAACCTTTTTATCAATAAAGGTTACATTTTTCATACTTTGTTCAAAGCCTGAAATCTCCCTTCATCCAGGACCCTAGAATTGTGAAGGACCTGTTCCACCCTATTCCTCAATACACGCTGTATACTAGTGCATTCCTGTGATGCTTGGTTAGAAAGATTTATGATGGTATAAGAGATGGATGGGAGATAGAGAAGTCCAGGGGGTATAGTCTTAGAGAAACTGATTGTATAAACTACTATTAAAATTCCCAGCCCTTTTCAGTACCATGTTCACATGAGCCCACCTCCAGTCCCCATGCTGAGATTTGATCCTAATTGATACCCTTCTGACATCATTTTAATATTATCTTTTAACCTATTCCTGTGTCTTCTGAATGGCATCTTCCCTTTGGGCTCCTCAACCAAAATTTTGTTTGCATTTTTATCTCCCACTTTAGTTACATGCTGCCCATCTCATCTGCCATAATTTCATCTTAATAACTGAAAAAGACTGAAGAAAATTAAGGATGGAAGAAGAAGGACAATAAACCTCTGTATCATCTCCATGCTTGTAATATTTGGAAAACCATGACTCTCCAAATTAAGTCTTTCCTCATAATGTGTGTCTGAAGAGGGCATGTATTTTATGAGGTGATGCTCAAGCAAAATATTTGATTTTGATAATTTCTGCATTGTATAAGTTTAGCTGCTTTCTCTGCAGGCTTTTTCAGCACTTCCAAAACAAATGGAGTAGGTTTTTAAAATACGTTACCACTATTGCATCATTTCCATTTCATCTTTGTTCATCCTCCATTATACAAAATATGCAGCTGAAAAACAGTTTTAAACAACTTCATTCCCCATTACATCTCTGCACAACTATGGATCATTGTAGTACTTGAGAGAAGTTGATAGTTGCTGATCTGGCCAAGAATCTACTACCATTTATAACATGCTTTGCTTCATCATGTTCCTGAGCCAAATAAATCCTATGAACATCCAGTTTCTTTTAATATTGATTTAACAACCTCCCATCTGCACCTAACTTCATGTAACATGTTAAAAACAAAAATTTCCATTGTATCATGCTGGTGGTATCCGTGATATCATGAATTATAAATACACAACATGAAACTGGAAAAGTGTATTTAAATTCCGTTAATCAATGGATATTTAATGTAACCTATAAATACATGGGTATTCATCGGTTTCTTATTGTGTGGACAAATAATTGATCAATCTTTCCATGTGTGGTCATGTCGGAAATCAGTGTTGGGGTGGCCACACACGCTCCGGCTTGCCGTCCGAGTTAAAGACGGAAGGTAAGCCTCAAACCTGAGAGAGTCCACACACACGTACAGACTTCGTGGCAGGTTTGTGCTCAGTCGATGCTACATGTTCAGTAAAGACGATGCGTTTTTAATCGGTCTTGCTGTTACTTTAATGTTGAAACGTTCTAAGTGGATCAGAAGTTGGTTAGATGGAACAAAACATTCTCACATAAATTTGTTGAATGAAATTCGATTAGAGCCGACGGACTGGCATAACTACCTGCGAATGGATGAGGACATATATTTGGAACTGTTAAACTTAGTTAACTACGAGGATTTGAAGTTCTCGGTGGCTGGTTGAGATGACTAAATGTTACAAGCTTTGCCTTTAACCTCGTCTCTGCCCACACACGTTACGACTTGTAAACATTCAGTAAACCTCGAGGCAAGAAATCAGGCGACTGCAGATTTATCGGAAGCTCGGTTTCAGGCAAACCTTCCGGCAAAATTCACCACACACGCTCCGGCTTGCTGTTACGCTATTAACTTGCACTCCACTTCGGGCATATTCCATCAATAACATGAAAATAATTTTTATTTTAGTAATGGTGTGATTAATGTTATGACTGTTTTTATGCATTAAAGATCATAATTAGTAGGCCAGTAAGGCTCAGATAATATACTTTTTTAAAAGGAAAATATTTAGGGCCCTTGAACATAACATCACGCATAAAGACTTTGACTTATGATTCATTCCTAGCCAGCTATCCAGTCTCTTATTTATATTTTTTATTTGAGCTTTTGCCCATGAACTCGAGTACAAGACAAAAATGGGTTTGCGTCTTTGTAAATAACAAAAATTTGTAAACACAGCTTCTCTGATAACACAGAAAATATAAAATCCAACGCACATTAAAAACGAAGGTTTATATCTATTCAGTGCACAGGTTGCCGCATTTCTGTCTCTGCTTATGTAGCCTTTCATCTCTGACGTTAGTTGCCTGGTAACATGTAAACATCATGGAAGAACTAAAAGTATTTTGAAAGTGTGGGAGTTGTCATGCAAATAAAGTATTTAATGTGACGCGTGTAAGGAAAACGAATGTTATGCTTGTTGTAATATATGTCTTGCGTGTGAATAGGATGCATATGCATTTTTTAATCTAATGCTTTTCATGTGAATATAATGTGTTAATTTACCATTACCCTAGTAACAATCGTTAAATGAATTATAAATATATAAAAAAATAAATTCCCTAGTAACAACTTATCCATGTTGTTGTACTGCCTGTTATACTACTGCAGATTGTAGTTTGTGTTTTCAGTAAAGTTTATCCAAAGTTGATGTTATGAGTGCTGCAATATATGTCATGTTGCTCAGACTTCTCCTGCATACTGAATACTGGTTTAAGCATTCTTGTTCTGCTTATGTTTCTCTACATACTCATAATTGTGTACTTCAGCTTTACCATTTGTATACTTAATTTCAAAGAACACTGACACCTATGATCATAAATAAACAATGGATAGGTATGGGCTTCCAACAACTGAAAGCAGATCCCCTGGTAAATGGGGTGAATGGCTTGCAATATTATGTGGCTGCCTAGCTCCTGTGTTTTTTCCTCCCATACACATTGGCATTCTCTATTATTTTTGGGAAGACTTTTCTCGAAGTGTGGACAAGCATTTTTGCTCATGTTCCTGCTGGGATACTGTTTTTAAAGGTGGGTTTTTTGTTGACTGTGCTCTTATTAATATAGAAGTTTAATCTTTGTTATTTGTCATCTTACTGTTAATGCCATTTTATTTTTCAGGGACTTATGAATCAGGTGTAGCATCATATAAACACCTGTACTTCAATGCTACAAAGAATACATTCAAAATATGGATACTAACTGTTGTTAGCATGATAGCTCTTTATGAATGTATACGTCATCTTACACTCCTAACACTCCAATGGCATTTGAGGTTCTCAATGCTAGTTCTGTTCTTGTCATCTGTTTTTGCTCATTACTATTCATGGTGGGCATATGTTAATTACTGGAATGATGATTTTTACTCACAGTGGAACCATCAGCTGTTTTTTACTCTGTCAGAACTTTTCTCAACTACGCTTGTTATGCATCTAGCAAATGCCGATATCCCTGTCACAAACCGCAAAGCTCTGGGCATAATAGGTATAGCATTGATTCATGTCCTTGCTGGAGGATGGGATCAATTTGTTGAAAATGTTGTTAGAGGTGAAGGATATTCACACCAGGTTAGTATGTGATAGAGTACTGTAATACATACTTTCCTTTTATTTGACTAATCATAAATAAGCATAGTCAATGTCAGAACCAGGCTCCACTAATAAGTCAACTACATATCACATTATAGGTAGTGCAAGCCTGTTACCATATCATGTTCAAAATATGATGAACTGTGACCCTGAATAGGGAAGAAAAATCTGTAAACTTATGAAGCTGATTGCCACCACAAAGTGTTCCTTTCAGGAAGGATTAGGAGGGGCTTATGACTTATGTCAATGAAAACTTTACATTAAGTTAAATTATACAAATTTAGTTAACTAAATTCAAATATAATTACTTCACTTTTTCTACATTCCTCTTGAGCTTGGAGAGGGATGGTGGGGAAATCAGTACCATTGATATGACGAAGGGAAATTTTGGCTTTGAGAATTAGTTCATGAAGCTTCAAATATTTACAAACTTCAGTTTTTTGTGCTCAGTAAAAATGTCCCAAGTCAGTACAAATCATTTGACATAAGCCATTGTTCAGTTTTAAGAATATAATATTCTTTAAAGACAAAGTATGATGTATATACCTGCATCATTAATAAATCTGGAATGAAGGAAATTGTATGCTTTATAACTAGGACTGAACTTGTTATTATCTGATCTAATACGGGTTTTTATTTCATGTTCTAAAATGATTGTATTTAATGTCGTTACAAGACATCACAAGTTATGATATGTGACTGCATGTTAAATATAGTGAAATTTGGGAGATTAAATGTTTTGCCTTTGTTATGCAGAAGGTCCTTTAACAGAGGCTGTAGTATATTGTATGTATTTTTTCACACTGCAGCATTATATCGTTGAGTAAAAATATTGCTTTATGTGTGATGCATCAGGTTACAATATGTGCCACTATATTTTCACACAAGCAAGCAACAGTTTCATAATTTGATCATATGCATATAGTTATTTTTATGTTCTGATTTTAAATTTATTTAATGCACAAACTGTATATGCAGTGAACATTGTACAGCACTGATAAATAAGTTAACTTCATTTCTGGTGAAAATGTCCTACAGAAAAGAGCAAAGTGGGTGGGTTTTCATGTGTAATATGCAGTCTGTTGCTAAATAAAGTATTTGACCATCATAAACTACTCCATGAATGAAACTTTCATATCATAGATGAAATAAAGCATGCATTGTAATGGTACAACTAACTCAGCCTTTTGATGTTTAGTTTACTTGGTTACAAAATGGTAGAAGGACCAGTATCATCTAACACCATCTAGCATTAATAACAATTTCAGCAAATATTAGCAATCCCTTATTGACATCATGAGCCAGCATAGCTCAGTCAGTATAGTGATTGGCTATGGACTGGATGACTGGGGTTTGATCCCTGATGGGGACAGGGGATTTTTCCTCTAGTCTCTGCTTCCAGACTGGTTCTGGGGTCCACCAAGCTGATGGTAAACATCAACCAGACTACACAGCGCAACAACCCAGAAGACAGAAATCTTCATACTCACTGCTGTGAAAACCTCAAATCTTACAGTGTAGAAAATGTTTGTATGTTGTGCATAACTAACCTGGTATGTGACTAATCATGGAATGATCCTGTGAAATTGACACTAAAATTTGCTTACTTTCATTACATTTACAGGTACTACGAGATCTGGGATTCATGATTCCAGACCTTCTTCATGTGTGTTTGCCTCTGTATGAATTAAGACGTAATCGCAAACAAAGATCAAGACTTCATTTCACTGAATTCCTTGGCCTTATGATTCTAGTGTCTTTGGGATTCCTGGTATGTTCAGTGCTCTAGCTATCATATTTTAGTGCCAACATTGCCTCATTTTGATTCTGTGTTGAATATCATAAGCTGCTTTGGAGTTATCCATAAGTGATGAATATTTTACAATATTCAGTTTATGGCTAACACCTGTAACTGCTGTGTCTGCCTTACTAGTTAATAATCTGTGTTTGCAAGAAAGTAATTATCTTTAAAAATTATAAACTATATGCATACAAAAGCTGGTATGAAACCTAATGTGATTGCTTGAAGATCTTTAATGATCTGTATGCTAAGTTTAGCATTAACACCAATTACTGTAAATGGTTTTTACATGTTAGTCTTAACTTCAAAAAATATTATTTACTTGTGTGACAGCTTCTACTTTTTAGTTACGTTCAAAATTAAGGTAATCACCACATAACATGCACACTGCATAATCACATTTGGCATTGTATTACAGATTGCAGGTTTAAATATGTCTTAAAGAGATTTGATTATGAAATATATGTTGTGTTTTAAATGATAGATATTTATGTATAGGATTGGAATTTCTTATCTTAACTTCATCTTACTAAGAAAAATGAGTTTAGAATTACTGATGTTATTTTAAATACCTTAATTTATTATTGCCATTTCATACTCCATAACATGGTAAACAGACCATAATTTTAGGAGGTAGAAACTGACAGACTTTGCCATGAATTCCTGTGATGAATGTGTTTGTAATGGTGATACTGTATTTGTTAAATATGTGGCAAAATGTCAATATTTTGAGCAAGGTTATTATTGCAAAAACAATAATGTTGTTAATGAATGTGTAATTAAACCAGGAAATTAAGATATAGTTTTGTGCTGCTGTAGTTAATTATTATCGAGGAGGGTGTGGTGGGTGGGACATGCAGCTTGAATGGGGGAGGGCTATTTATAGGGTATTGGTTAGGAGGCCTGAAGGGAGGAGACCACTGGAAATATCTAGGCATAGGTGTTAGGCTAACATTAAGATGGATCTTAAGAAGATAGGAGTCACTGGAGTGAACTGGATGCAGCTACCTCAGGATAGAGTCTGGTGGCAGGCTGTTGTGAACATGATGATGAACCTTCAGGTTTCATAAAGAAAGTGGGCTGTTCTTTGACAGGCCAAGTATGATGTCGACTTTTCAAATTTATCCTGCACCATAGAGTGAATGAATGAGTAGTTAATATATTTATACATTTCAGAAACCAAGTTTAATTAGACCAATGTTCTTGCTGTGCATTGTTTCTGAAATCATATAAATACCAAATTATGAGAAACATTCTCTGCTGTTCCAAGCCAGATAGTTGATTGCGATATAAGTAACAATCCCACTAGCTGTTGTCCTTTTAACTCAATGAGAGAAAAGAACAATTATGTTATTTTGTAGCTGTTGCTTTTATAAATGTAAGTACTATGAAATGTCAAGTCATATGCATTGAAATGCTTTAGAGCTATCATAATTGTAACTTGCAGATGACGTGTGTGTAGGGTTTCTTTATAAAAGCATTCTTTGTGGAGGTGTAGCTAAAACATTGAATTGTAGGCAAAATAAAGTGGAAAGTCATTATAAAATTATGATTGTTTCTCAGTGATACCATCAAGTATAATTTAGCCATAACATTGGCTGTCATTTAGGATTTTAGGTTCCCAAGGCAGTGGCTGTCCTCTGGATTGTAGCGCCATGTAGTTTGGTAGAAATTTGCTAATGTTTCAGAATTTTCTTGCTGCCTCCATCATCAGGGCCATGACATGGCACTACAACCCAGAAGGCAGCCATATTCTTAGCTATCATATGTTTTATTACTAACAGACAGTTATAAAATGTCATGTAAATGGGCATTCCCATATTTTCATATTTTAAAGAATTGTGGGTCAAGGAGGCTAAATGTAAATTAATTTTTAACTACCAAAGAAAAGTGTGTAGTAGCAGTTATTGAAGTGGCATTCAGCAGTACAAATTTATCATAATGCAACATGGTTTAACATAATTTAATACTTCTTATTATATAATAATCACAAATGTTGTTCTTAATTAAAAATAGTCACAGTATATACTTCAGTTGTTTGAAGAACTGGAATTGTCTTGCCATTTTGCCATAGGCAAACTGTAATGAAAGTTTATTAGAGCATTCCTGGATGTTTTCTTTACACAACTGAAGTGCTTTAGTTCTTATTTTCCAATTTCTAACAATGTGGTAGCGAACCTGAAGTAGTACCAATGATCATGAGCAGTTTCATTGTGCTGAATGAATACCTTATGATTAGCTTCTAAAGAAATATGTGCTGACCTGCAATGTTCCAGTCGGTGATTTAAAGTGCTCTTCCACATGTAACATGACTGAATATTTAGGGTTTATTAAAAACCAATGCTTAACATACAAGTAAACACTGTGTTAAAATAATTATTAAAATCAGACACAGTGAGCAGAGCAGGTGTGAATTCCATAGCATGAATGTTTGTGTGTAATGTTCATCACTAGACATCACCATCTTGTCCTTACCCATTCTGGTAGGTTGAGATGACTCTCAGAATTGAGCAACCTCAGGATATTTGTTAAAATTCTTTGGGGAAAGAATGTAAACATTTCTGAATATTTTGGTACTTTAACACAATTTTTGCTCTTTCAAGAGACTCATTTTCTGGAATCCTCTAATTAATCTAGCTACTTATGTTTTATTTTCTTTGTGATGAATGCTATCGTGTAATGTATTTGTTTTTGGACAGTCTGAGGAATTTTTTTTGAAAAACCTTGTTTTAAAATAAGGTTGGTTAAAATGATGTATACTACAGTACCAAATCATACTACATTGTACTCTGAATTTCACTTTCATATCATAATGAGCAACATGTTGTGCTTGCAATGCCAACTTCACAGCTGAGCCCAGTGAATATTCACAGTGTGTATATGATTATGATGATGACTTGGGTTTAAGAACCCAAGTTACCATCATAAATGTTGAGATGTTTTGTGTTATAGCTGTAAAGAAGACAGATAACTTCAATTTTTTTGTCAGTTTACATACTTATATTACTAGATTAAATAAAGGTGAGCAGAATATTTAATAATAAAAATTAATCTTGCCCTCTTAAATCAACTGGATACAAATTATAATTTTTTCTCCTGTAATTTATAATCATAAGTTGATATGATCAGAATATGTCTAGTACGGTACGCTTCTTTCAGGACACAATTTGATTATGTGATCTTTGGCACTACCGGAAATATATTTGCTTGTAGGGCACTGTTTAGTTTGAAGAACAGAAAGAAGTCCCTTGGTGCTAAATCCAGCAAATACAGTGGTTGATAAAAAGAAATGAATGTTATGCTTGGTGACAGCTTTTGTGTGGGGGATCTAAGAAATAGCAGAACTGTTTGAACAAGGAGGGAATACTTTGAAGGGATTGCTCCCAAAAATAAGTACTGGAACTTTTAGGTCAAACCTCATAGTCTGTTAGTCAGGATTTTCATCACTCAGGGCTGTTAACATAAAGCCAAGTTTTCACTGCAGCTGTTCAAGATCAGAATGTGTACAGTATCTGCCATCAACTATAAATGTAATTTTGATCAATTTTTTGTTAAGCTTTCCTTTTGTATAGAACCTTCAACATAATTAAACAATTGTAAATTCTATATTCCTCAACACAGTGTGAAATATTAGTATGCAGTATTATTTTGGTAACTTTTAAGATTAGAAAGTTGACATTGAGACTACCGTCTTACGAGTCATGATTTGGTTAGTGGCTTAATTGGAATCTTAAATTGAAGCAGAGCCAAAAGTATTAGCAGGAGAATTGTATTACTGCTAGTAATCATTTAAATGCAATATAAATATGCTAGTTAGTTTTAAGTTCAGTTGTCTGCATATGAATTTTGTTCATAAAATGTAAACAAATTTAAAGTGGATTTGTAACACTGTGTTTGTTACAAGCAACACAATTACCATGCAACTTGCTTATGTTTAAGCTATTGCAATTAGTTAAGTGTCCATTGTTTTGGTAATTGATTGTTTGCAAAAGGATAAGTTGTCTGGGTTTACTGTCTCTGTGTGAATATGTATGTGTGCGCACGAGCATGCACGCACACATGTGAGAGAGAGAGCGTGTGTGCATATGCCCGCACATGCACACATTTCTCCCATAGCCTTGACAAATTGCTGATTTACATGAAACTTGGTAGAAAGGTCATACGATTAGAGGAGGACTCTTGATGATAACATGGCAGCCATATAAACTTTTGAAGGTTATATCGACTTTTGCACTATTCAGCTTTAGATCCTCAACATTTATAAGAATATAAATCATGGAGATTCTAAAACATAGAGTTTGCAGGTCATTCTTGTCAAAAATGGATAATAATAGCATGGAGAATGCCCAAAAATTTATGATTTCATGTTGTTAACTGATGAAGAATTGTAGACATTCAATGTTATGAGGTGATGGATTATAAAGATATCTGCAAATGTAGTTTAATAATATTTTGAAGTTATGTACCATTCAGAATTTATTTAGTGTGTTCAAACTACATTGTTTCTTTAGGTGTCCCTTTTATCATCTGCATATGTTAGAACTGTTCTTAGTACATAAATGCAGATTGTCAATTGGTGTATTATTAATATAACAGGTTAAATAAGTAATATATTTTTATATGAATTTATGTACTAAGCAGACAGATTCTGTCAGTACATATGTGTCTTATATGCAAGCTTCATCTTTTAAAAACCAATCCATCATAAAACTTAATCTATGACTTCTACAAAATATAACATTACACATTATAATACTGAAATCAATACAGCGTCTCTAAACACAGAAGAAATGATTTTTATTGGTAATTTTTTGTGCTGAAGATGACTGTCTTCTGGGTTGCTGCAGGATGTAGTCTGGTAGGAGTTTACCAACATTTCATGTGCTTGCTGCCTCCATCATCAGGGTGTTGAGTGACTGATGATAGAGGCAGGAAGCACCTCTGAAACATTTGTAAACTGCTACCAGACTACAAAGCAGAACATCCCAGAAGACAGTTATCTTCGTACTTGCCACTGTGAAAATTTGAAACCTCACCAAGTAATTTTCATATTTCCATTTATTCACACAAGAGCTACATGAGATTTGAAATTTTCATAGTGGTGAAAATGTGGACTTTTGTCTTCTGGATTGTGATGCTATATAATCTTGTAGATGTTACCACCTAGATTCAATTATTACAATACTATGTGGTATATCAACTCAGCAGACTACAGTTTACAAAGAAGAATTAGATTGTTTGCTGATAAAGTAATAGACCATTTCATTTCTGTAGTTTTTAAAAATTATGGTGATATATAGTGTTTATTATTTTGTATATGAAGAAATTTGTGTATTGCTTAATATTGATTTTCTGTTTTCTTGAAGAAAGCACCTGTAGGATATAATGTTTTCAGTTCAAACTTTTACTGTTTCCCCAGGAAATTCCTTGTATTTTAAGGTAGCAAAGAATTTTCCCCTTGTTTGAAAGTGTTTTCCAATATCATTTTCCACTGAACATCAATATTTCAATTTAATTTCCAATACATGCCATTTAGTGTGATTTTAAACATATACTGACAATTCAGTAGACTGTTAGATGTAATATACTATTAGTATTATTTTATAATTATTTAATAGTCACTGACTTCCTGTCCACATACCAATTAAATGCTATTAATATGTCAATTAATTGTTATGTATTAATGTTATATTTTTGTGTACATTTTTTCCCAAGGCAGGTGTAACAAATCATATTATAGTAGTGTTTTATGGTTTCTTGAGTGGAGTTACCATTTTTATATATATGACCTTTTCTTCTATCAGATGCTACAAGTACACCAGCAATATTGCATTGAATGTATCGTCAGCTGTTATATCTGAGATGTTATTTGTTAATGAATTTTTATTTTCATAATTTTTTACCTGTAAACCTTGTTTCCATACTTGGCAGAATTATGGCTGAAGGTGGCAAATTGTTTGATTTTCCTGATTATTTGTTTGAGATATTCTGGGAAGGAATCAGTGAATCAAACTGTATTTTGAAGAAACTATGTACATTTAATTTTATTTTGTGCCGTTTTGTGTAAATACTCTACAGCCAGATCTCTGTTTTCACTTCATCCCGGAGTTCACAAGATATAACTGTTGAATCATATTTTAATATGTTTCATTTAAGTGAAAGATATGAACAGTAAATACAGAGTATACTTAAATTAAAATTAAAAGTACAGGATCTGCTCATTTCATTATGGTATGGCAGCCATTTGAGATAGTGTTTAACTGATGTTCAAGGCTTTCTCAACAGAAGTTGGGAAACTTCATTACATTTCCTAAACAGGTTCCTCATAACTCAATGAGTTTGAAATTGAAATGATACCTTGCTAGGGAGTATCAAAAATAATGTGACCCATTCAACAAGATAATGTTTAAACTTTGTAGCATGAGCTTCTGGACAACAATGGAAATGTGATTTCAGATCAGCAGTTTCACGTAACTGAGGACAATATTAGTCATTCATCCTATATTTCTGGTAATAGGAGTCCAATAACTGCAGTGTGGTAATTTATTAATGTTACAGTTATCAGCTGAAATTAAATATAAACATTTTATTACATTTTTGAAAGTATGGTCTGTGGTCAATGTTGGAAGACAATGTTGTGCAACAATGATCTGGGATTGCATTTATGCAATAAAGACCTAAGATGCAGCAGTAAACTTGGATCATGTCAATGCAATAAGGACCCATGTGACATGCCATTAATAACACCTTTGGAACGTCAGTTTACTCAAAAGAGTACACCTTTTAAGTGTTATTTTGTAAGCTCATTTCACAAGAAAATTCTTATTAGCACTGCTATCTTCAACCATATTTTTAGAGTGAGGCATTCTGATAGTTCAGTATTGTGAATTCTAACTGAAAATAATATTTTATCACATTGATCAGCTCCTCTAACTGAAGGAATATGTGTGTTTGTAGGTATAATGTATTGAAAGAATACTTGAACAAAATTTGGACACCTCACTGAGATAAATGTATTATTATTCAAATTATTTTCAGGATATCTGTGAAACCGAAAACAAACGACAGGGCAGGGCCTTTCTGGTGACAGTTCTCTTCCATACCATGTAGTTTCTTTTTTACATCCAAATTCTGTATTCTCACATTTTCATATTACCAGAAGCCCATGCAATTTATTCTCATGTTTTGTTCCTTTCCCAGAAAGAGAATGCAGCTTCAGATTATATAATGGAATGATTTATGTTAACATTTTTATTTGTTTGTTTATTTATTCATTTACAACAAAGGCAATGTATATTATGTTTATTTTATATGATTTTACATCTGCATCTTGTAATTGTTTAACCTACATTAACACTGACAGCTTTTGTTCACATTCATAATGGTTGGTGTTAATGTGGGTTCAACAATATTGTTTATACTTTACTTTTTATGACGAAGACAGTACATATTGTGCTTACTAAGTTCCTTCAGACAATACGTGACTAGTATTAAAATATATACTTATGTTGAAGTATTTTCTCAAATTACATTCATTGTACCAGCTTCTATGATGTTACACATTTACTTGTAAAGGTCATGTTACCAAAGACACTTTATGGGAGTCTGATACACTGCTACGCATTCTGTGTAAAAGAAAAGGTGAATTTCTTCTCAGGACTGTTAATATATACAGAGTGCTGGAAAAATGTACAAACAATACATAGATCTGTATTAAATATTACATAAGAAAAATAGAAGATTTTACAGCTTTATGCCATGGTAAATTTGATATGGCAATTGTTCTTATTAAAACATCTCGTTTTTATTAAGATGTAGATTATTTCACATATTTTTTGCATCAAGTTTTAAAATACCTTTAAATAAATAGAACACTGTTATAGATGCATTATGATGTTGGTGGAATATATTAAACCTACATACAATTTATTGCAGATATTACTCTGAACTGGGCATTTGAAGTGGGGAGGAAGAGGCAAGACTCTGTCCTGTTTCTTTCATGTGAATGGTATGGTTGTTGGCTTTTTGCCTTCCATTTGAACCACTGTTTTTTAAACCCATCAGAACCATATAATTTTTCATTTCCCACTTTAACATCAATTTTATTGTGACAGACTGCACCTGCTACAGATGCCTATTGGTTAGGGATTGTACAAACCTCTGGCCATCCATACTGACTTCCGCTCTGCCTTGGGAAGGACCCTGTGAAGTCTGTGGTTATCCTCTCAATCTGAACTCTGACATTTTACTGGTATATCAGGCCCCATCTCGTGATTCGAGGATCTTCACTTAAAACAGGTGTCACACAGTTGGCACTGCCTGTCAATGTCACTGCTTCAGTGTAGCTGGTACTACTGCTCTCTGACCTTGTCTAGAGTCTTGTTGACACCAAGATGTCATAATTGATTTCTGTCAGTACTTCTCTCATCTTGTTTTGTGGAACTATCATTTGAATTGTCTTGATTTTTCCGTCAGCCAGCTGACACCCAGTGATACTATAGCATGCTGTCCCTTACTGCTAGGGAGTTCCATCGGGTTCAGTAATATTGAAAATGGAACTGCAGTTAGGACATTGTTTACCTCCAATTATTTTGGTAATTGCCCCACGTCATTGTCATCCAGTCGTTTCCACCTTAGAATGGCACAGATGATGTGTGTCTTCAGATTACCTGCCTGTTGTTCTTCCAAATTTTCGTTTTTGCCCTCCAGTGTTGGAAAAGTGGCCTTGGTCTTTATCCCCTGGACAGTCTCACATTCTACCAACTGTGCCTTCAGTTCCTTGTTCTGCCTTTACAACAGCATTCTCTCTATCTCCAGTTTCCATGTTGCTGATCTTTCAGATGCCAAATCTGTTGTAAGTTACTTTCTGGGTTGCTCTGCCCCTCAAACTTTTCCTACAGAGGTGCAATACTAGCCTCCAATTGTCGTTTCTCATCAAGCATAAGTGTGTTGGCGTCTCTCCCTTCACGCTGGCTCTACCGACAAATCAGATATTTATTATTTATGTGTGGCTTGTGTAACGATGCTTCTTATAGCTCAGACTATATAGCGTCGTATGATTGATGATTAATGAATATTGAATTGAAAGGCACAGTAGGTGGGGTCAAGCCACAAACCTATATCGGGCCCACCCAACCTGTAGCTCGCGGGCAACATGTTGCCCGCAGAGGCATTTGAAATAAAAAAAGTCTCTTAACCTTTCCCTGGCAACGGTGCCATAGAACGCCGAAGCAGTTCCACCCGTTTCCTTGCAAACTATGAAAGAAATGTTACTGCCAATTCCATATTCCTAAGTGACCCTATCAAATTATTATTGTTAGCAGTTGTTCTTAAAATGGTTGTCGACGTGTATTGTTACTGGGATGTTTTCTAGTTAATGACTTGCAGATGATCAGGCACCAGCAGTGACTTCTTTCTGATATTTTCATTGCCGGTCTTATTGTGCGAAAGATCACACCCAAATTGAAAACTATGCAATGGTGGAGACAATCCTTAGCTTTTAGTGTTTTAGGGTTTACGAAATATGGGCCTCACCTCTTCAACTGCAGGGTTTGCAGTGTAGGTCCGACCTGCTCTGATTCTTAGTACGCCTGTACGTTTCTAGGCGAATGTTTGTGGTTTTCATGTTAGATACAAAATTTTTTGTGGGAGGAAAAGAAGCATGATTCTCAGTGCAGTGGTTATGAGCTTTTTATTTATGGAGACATACATTAAATTACTAATTTATTTTGTAAAAGTGTACTAAAAACAAACAGACCCTAGCCTAGGTTGTGAATTGAATTCTTTTTTACAAATTTTTCACATTATTATCAGCATATTTTATTGTACGTTAATGTATAGAAAATAAGCAGATAAAAGTATATAATTGTACGTATACTTATGCATTCCACATTTTATGTTTCGAACTTCATGTTGCCCGCATACAGACCAAATTTTGCCTGACCTATATCATTGTTTGCGGATACAATGATATCAAACGCATATGCCACATTAACAAGAAACGTTGCCTGAGACAGCGAGCTACTTAGTATTGCCGATGGGAAATAACATTAATAGATGGTATACGCTTCTTTATCTGCTACACCTCCTACCCCTCTGATCCCCTTGCAAATTATTTGTACCGGATATTGGAAATCACGTGATTTGCAACATTTCCTTCTTTGTATTTTGACAAATAAAAGAGTTCTCCTATGGCTTATGACTCGTGGGACACTCTGTATACTGTGCAAGAGTGTTTAAAACAATGAATCATGCTGGAAGCAAGAAATGTAGGACAAAATCAGTTGCCTGTAAATAAAGGGAGTCATTAAGAAGATGAAATGTCTTCTGGGATATTGCGCCGCGGGCTTTCGTAGAAACTTTCAGACGTTTCAGTAATCGCCCTGATGATGAAGGTAGTAAGCACCTGTGAAACGTCGGTCAGTCTCTATAAGAGTGCGTGACGTAGCATTCAAGAACACGAGACATATTCGTATTCGCTGTCATGAGAACCTGAAATCTCACACGTTAGTAGATGCTAGGTGCTAAAGATCACTCTGAGCATTGGAATTTCTGAAAGGATTTTGGTCACTTTTTGTCATTCGGTATGATTTCTTGGATATAATGCTCGTCCTTTGGCCTCTTTGCGTGCATAGGACAACAAAACATAGAGAGGGACACGTACGCATTCTTCGAGTGTGATTTAAACCCACGGTTCCGATGTTCAAGCGGCCAACACTCGTACCTTAAATTGAAGTGGATTACGACTAAATTTAATAAATGAAAGTTTAAAGTAATATTTCTTTAATTATACTGTGGTTTACGTCAGTCAATTTCTGCTTCATACGAAATTGATTAAAATGTGTGTATTCTCAAAAACTGCCCATGGAATAACGGTATATATCTTTTGTTTAACTGGACATATCTGACTACTGACCCATCTGAAGTCGTTGTCAGTGTCTTCGTCACTGAGACGTGGCTGAAGATGTTAGTGACATTTTGCCTTTTATCTTTTGCGGTAAAGAGCTCTGCTCGCCAGGTGCATGACCATTTAACATTCGTATATAATACTGACAAGATTTAAACAAATATATAAAGTAAATTCTGTTTCCGAAAGGAAGAAAAATGATTAATCTTTCAGTAATATTTGACTGGGATTAAACCTCATTCGGAAGAGGTACCATTTAAATTAGTTATGTATATTGCACTTCAGTCCACCTTGTTCGTTACAGGGTTGAATCATTTTTTCTGCACGATTCAGTCTAGAAACAACGGGTACAATGTATTTTATTAAATCAGTTACCTCAGCAACCAACATATGATTATTCTAGAGCAAATGTGTGTATTCAGGTTATGCTGAAACTTGCTACGGAGTCGTTTAGTGGCGCCAAGCTGGCTGGCTGCTGGCCTTAGCGAGGGTTACAGGTGGCTGCATGTGCGCAATCGCTTGCGAACAATCGATTAATGTCTGGCACATGCAAGCAATTCTGGATTCGACCTCCATACTTGGGGTGTGGGTTCGTATATGTATATATATGTTCATATACATATATATATACATAATCGGACCATCCAAGATGGCGCTAGATTTCGCAGCGACGTATAAAGTTCTTGTTCTTGGCGATTCAAATGTTGGGAAAACTTGCATTGTACATCGATACTGTGACGAGAGATATTACGATACGTACATCTCGACAATTGGTGAGTGACGACATGTGTATTATTGCATGCCGTTACACTATTGAATCCTTTTGTTGGAATCCCTGACCTTCCATGCATTGAGTTAGAATTTTCAATTTAATATAGCTGACCTTCACAAACCTTCGACGTTATGTCATAATCAATAATTTCAGAAGTTTATGTTGCCACTTCTTTGCATTTATTATAATTATTATTTTCCTCGTAGCTCTTTGAAAGTTTAAATTAAAGTAAAATTAAATTGGTTCTGTTTCGTATTTGTCTCTTATCCTTGATTAAAAAAGTCTTAAAAAGTGCGTCCATAACAAATTGCATTCATAACAGGATATACTGGGTCTATTATCACAGTGAAGAAGTAATTTATATTAATGAGTTGTGACTACAATTGTATAAAAAACCACGAATAACGGAACAAAATTGCTTTTATTATGTTATGAACAATAAACATATGTAATATAATAATTCAATTAATTTATTTAATATATAATAATTTCAACTCCTCCACATAGCATTCATTAACTATGTGTTATCATCCTAATTATATCAATTCCAGGATTTAATACCTTGTTTGCTTGTAATTATTTTGCAAGTTTTCTGCTCCTATCAACCTACATACTTAATTCAATTTAATAATTATTATTACAAAGATATTGTTATATTCAGCAGCAAGTTGCCGTTGTGTAATAAGTTTCTCTGTACTCGTGCAATGTCTTGATAATCTGTTTCTTGTTATTTTGCTATATTTAGTATTGTGTTCTCTTGATCTGTATCTATAATTGACCTGATTGTTGATACAGCGTACTAATAATATAGAATTCAATTCAATACTGATAGAAATTACCACAAGTTGTTTACGGGCTGAATTTTGGCTCCCGGCAGAAATACAGTTAGTATGTAACCGATTCTGTTTGTTATAAGTAACAAGAAAGCCGACCGGAGTGCCAGACTGATATTTACCATCGTCTAGAACAAAGATCTGAGAAAGCATTAGTTCCGTAAAGAAGATACTGACAAAGAGAGTCCTTTAGAAGCTAAGATTCGCGTAGCTAAGCAATAAAGTCTTCTCCTTATACATGGAACTAAAATGTTCATTGCCGTGATGGCTGTCATCTGGTTTGTGGTGTGGCAGGTGTGTACCGTTTCAGGGGTCCTTGCTTCTCCAATATCAAACTGGTTCCGCGTGCTCGTCTTACCACCCTGATGATAAAGGCGACAAGGACCTCTAAAACGTCGATAAACTTCTGGCAGATTACACGGTTCTACCGCCCAGAAGACAAGACATCTTCGGACCCACCACCATCCTACTTGTTCATTGCCGTGTCCACAAGAGGTCATCACTGGACCCTATCCTGAGCCAGATAAATCCATTCCATATCCTCCTGTCCTCTTAGTTTAAGACCGTTTTAATACTGCCTTCCAATCGACGCCGATTTCTTCCAAGCGATATCTTTTTCCAGGTTTCTCAACCAAAGTTTTCTATGCATTTCTTTTTTCATGCGTACTATATTATGAAGAGCCGCGGTGGTCTAGCGGTTAGAACGCTGGCCTTGTAATCCTGGGGTCTCGGGTTCGATTCCCGGCGGTGCACGAATTTATTACTTGTGTTGGGCAAGGCCGTGGAGTTTTCCTCCGGGGACTTCCCCGGTTTCTCCGTGGCATCCCAACAATTACTCCATTCACTCACAGAAGAAGGCAATGGCAAACCACTTGTGGATCATCTGCCAAGAACGTATATGAACAGGTCCCAGTCCGAGAAAAGGATGGAAGGATCCTGTTCATATGGACCTGTCGTCACACAGAACACTAAATAAAAATAAATAATAAATATATTATGATAATAGACTAATAATATTACATATTTCACGGAACGCTGAGGCTGAATGGTTAGCACTCCTTCGTATTCAGGAGGTCCAAGATTCAAATCTCAACTATTCTGACAGATGTATTTCGTGGTTTTCCTCAGTCCCTGCAAAGTAAGGATGATACTGTGCCTCGAATGAAACCACGACTGCATTCTTTCCAAATCATTCAGCTTTACATAGTGTGAGCTACTGTTAATACAGGTTTTTAACTTAGCAGAATGTATAACGCAGATGTATTGCACGGTCTTAGGTCTATGTGGAAAGTTGGATGTTTTATTGGGCACTACGCAGGGCCTGTCTATGGAAGGCATTGCTCATTGAGGTGCTGCTGGTGTTTGTACGACTGTGTATTGATTTCCTAACCATAGAATCGCACTGTTTTCTTTCCAGGTATTGATTTCAAACAGAAAATTATTAACTTAGATGGGACGCCTATAAAATTACAAATATGGTAAGTAAGACGCAGATCCGTGGTTTAATTAATATTTATTCATAAAATAAATTGGTGTGCCTTTATAAGAAATCTACATAACAAGCAACCAACCAAGAGTGCAGATAGAAATGAATTAGAAGAATTTTCGACATTGGAATTTGTCTATGTGGAAATTGCAGAATATAATCTTGTGCAATAAGTTTTACTTCAGTTGATGATTGAAAAACTTAGGGAGTTCAGTTTAAGGACACGTATGACCTTTGTTTATTTATTTATTTATTTCGATACAACAATTTTAAAGTCTACAGAAACCAGGGGCGCTCGTGACGAGTAGATAAAGTAACGAATCGACTAATTACAGTAATTCGTACATTTTATAAAATATGTTTTAGATCAGTGGTATTCAACCTTTTTTGTTCGGGTACCCCCAGATATAATTTCTCTTCAACTTTGTACCCCCAAAGTTGTTGGTGTATAATTCAAGTTATACGTAGTATATAATCCACATCTAAAATAAATTAAATAAATTACATTACTCATTATTCAGTGTTTATCATAAAATAATATATATTTTTTTAAATTTCACTTACCCCCGGGGGTACGCGTACCCCAGGTTGAATATCACTGTATTAGATAACCATGCAACAAAGATATTGTGTTCAGAATGGAAATGATAAAAAACACCACTGAAAAAATTATAAATTACAACAGAGAAATGGGAGTAAATAAACTGGGTGTTGAAACCAGATTTGGTCCAGAAATTTGCAAGAATTAGAGCTTAAAAGTCTTTAGCACGATTTATGTTGACAACGCAAACGAGATAAACGCAGAATCAGGAAAGCATGAAAAAGAGAATGGCAGACTACAGGTCATGCCTTTGAACTACAAAACGAAAAATGTAGACATAACGAAAATGTTAAATACACATGCAATCACGAAATTTATAGAAAACTTCAGAGATAAATGGAGAAATCTTGTCCTCCTACGGCCTCCTCAAGAATTCCATTCAAAATTCTCCGCTACTAACCAAATGGACAAAGATTTTGGAGCGATTCTACAAACGCTGGCATGAGACAATAGCAGGCAGATTGGCCTAAGAAGTGGAAGGCTGATGTCGATGAAAATGTAGACAATTTCAAAACTTCAAAGTCAAATTTATTGTTTCAGTATAATAGCACGAGTGTGGATTTGCACAGCTGAAGAAAGTTTCTCTCATTTTTATTATCTTAATTGAAATGGTGTGGCCGAATATTTGCAGTATGCGTTTCTTGTGTATCATGTATTATTGCTTCCTGTGGTGTTTTGCTTTGATACCGAATAGATAACCTTATTTCCATAAGACGGTCTGATTTTTTGTTTAATTAAATGTTGATTCTTCGTAGTAAATACTGCGATTTCTTTTAGGGATACCGCGGGCCAGGAGAGGTTCAGAACGCTGACGACTGCTTATTACAGGGGAGCAATGGGGATCCTCCTCATGTACGACGTCACAAGTCTAGAGTCCTTCAACCACTTGTCGTATTGGCTTCGAAATATTCAGGAGGTGCGTACCAGAAATATGTACACAAACGCTCGCCATTGAACTCCTTGCAGATTTATTTAATTCATATTCTCACACGCAATCCATTATTTACTATTCTGTACAGTAAAAATGCCATCACGCTGATTGAGGTTATGTTACTAGAGATAATACTACGATAATATGTTACAAAATTCTGCTAGTAGATGGCTCTGACAAGAACATAGTAAAAACGATGGTCTACACAATTCGTCATAACAAAATTAAATATAAAATTTGTGTCTCTGCAGCCACGTGCTGAGCCTTTTATGACAAATTTGACTGAAAAAATTGGCTACAAAACATTACTTTTGCAATAGCTTCGTTTAAATTGAGAGGAGATGATTGTAATGGAGGTTATTCGGTAGTCGGTGATGCTTTATCAACGTGGACTGCAGATAAACCACGGAAATGTGATAGGTCAGACAGTAATTGCCCAGGAAATGGAAATAAATCCCTATGCATACAAAAGGAGCCACGGTGGTCTAGCGGTAGGAACGCTGGCCTTGTAATCCTGGGGTCTCGGGTTCGATTCCCGGCGGTGCCCGAATTTATAACTTGTGTTGGGCAAGGCCGTGGTCTAGGCAACACGGAGTTTTCCTCCGGGGGCTTCCCCGGTTTCTCCGTGGCATCCCAACAATTACTCCATTCACACACAGAAGAAGGCAATGGCAAACCACTGGTGGTCTAGCGGTTAGAATGCTGGCCTTGTAATCCTGGGGTCTCGGGTTCGATTCCCGGCTGTGCCCGAATTTATAACTTGTGTTGGACAAGGCCGTGGTCTAGGGAACGCGGAGTTTTCCTCCGTGGCATCCCAATAATTACTCCATTCACACACAGAAGAAGGCAATGGCAAACCACTTCTGGATCATCTGCCAAGAACGTATATGAACAGGTCCCAGTCCGAGAAAAGGATGGAAGGATCCTGTTCATATGGACGTGGACCTGTCGTCAGACAGAACACTAAATAAATAAATAAATAAAATGCATACAAAAATTAAAAAAATATACAAGTTAACGGAACCACTGGCTTTCAGTATTTAAAGATTAAAGTTGTTCTTATAGCGTCTGACGACCACCGAAAATATAAACTACGAGAAGCCAAGTTTCGTTACCGCCACAATATTCATCCTCTCTGTAATTCACAGTCGCTTTAATCTTAGACATTTCTCATAGTCTTTCTTATCCCAAATTGTGAACGCACAAATATTTCGTTTTTTATCATTTCTTAATGTGCTGCTGTGTGTTACACGTATTCTTTGCTGTGAATTTGTGCAGAATGCGTCTCCCGATGTCGTAAAGGTGCTGGCAGGAAACAAATGCGACGCCACGACTCAGCGAGCTGTGTACAAGGAGCGAGGAGAGAAGGTTAGAATTCTGTAATTTCCAACATTGACACTGCAAGAGCGCTGGCATTTGCTGATGATGTCAATTTATTGGGGGACGACGTAAATAAAATAAAGAGGAATGCAGAAGTTTTACTAGAGGCTAGTAGACAGGTGGGCAGAATTATCTTAGGACAGCTAATAAGTCCTTCGAAAGGGTTACAAAGTTCAAATATTTGGAAACAACAATAACAAATGAAAATGACACTCATGAGGAAGTTAGGCGGAGACTAAATTCTGGAAATGCTTGCTTAATTTTGCCTGTTGTTTTGTATGGGTGCGAAACATGGTCTCTCACTCAGAGGAAGGAACACAGATTGCAGGTGTTTGAGAATCGGGTGTTGAGGAGGATATTTGGGCCTAAGAGGGAAGACGATGGGGCGTGGAGAAAACTGCACAATGACGAGCTTAAAAATCTGTACTGTTTCCTCAGTATTGTGAGGGTGATTAAGTCAAGAAGAGACCACTGGGGAGACCTAGACGTAGATGGCAGTATAATATCAAGTGGGATCTGTGGGAGATAGGAGTTGAAGGAGACTGGATTTTGTTGGCCCAGGACAGGGTCCGGTGGACGGCTTTGGTTAATTCGGTGATGATCCTTCGGGTTCCGTAAGCCATCCAGTTAGTTAGACACTGAAAGAGCTAGGCCTGCTACGAGTATATTCCGTCTTTAGACCAGTGTTGCATTTTCGCACTTTGTAGTTAGAAAAGGCAATATCTTATCTGTTATAATTAGAATTCTTTTTACAAACACACACATACGTACACCGGTTCTTCGTCTTGTTTTTGTATTCGAAATAATGATTGCCAAATACCAGGGCAGCTTTCAAAAGGCCGCGATAAAGTAAAGTTACCTGTGACGTCATGGTTACCTCAGTGAGTAATAGCAATGCAGAAGTGGAGAGCATTTTGTGTCTTTCCTTCATGACTCAATGGCCAAAGTTTGTAACAAGATTGTTTTGTTATTCTAACCCAACTGCAATCAGTACTGACAGATTTTTGGACTTTGGAATACTAATTATGTTTCGGGAACAGAATTTGCTTACTTCTTCAGGTGAAGTGTAACTACTTAGTAGGGTTCATTAGAGAGGGTTAATTACAATCAGCGGACAACCGAAGTTCAAAATAATAAGAATTGTCTTGATTAGTAAACAAATTAATGTTTCAGTTGAATGACTCATATGCCTGCTTCGTATTCGGGAGAATCCAGGTTCGAAACTCAGTCCGGAAGCCCATACTTCTTTTAGTCTTTTCGAGAAAATTCTGGAATAATAAGCGTGCCTTAAAATAGGCCACGGTAACTTCCACTTGTTCCTCATTTGACCGGACACAATCAATGACATTTGTGTCTGTATGACTCAGTTACCCTCTTCAGAGCCTAGTTTTAGACAACGGGTTGTGTGACCTTGAAGGTGAGGTTGGCGTTCAAGTACGGGAGACCTTGTCATACGTGTTCTACTATTAACGTCCACAAAACCGTGGGAAATGATACGATATTCTCGTATTCCTTTTACAGCTGGCCGATAATTTCGACATGGCGTTCTTCGAAGTTTCTTGCAAAGAAAACATTAATATAGAAGAGGCTTTCCTAACACTGGCACGAAAAATACGTGAGCAGAGGAACAGAAGGGTGAGTATAGTGATACTTAGAGCCCCCCCCCCACCTCCCCTCACAATTTAGAGTTCGGATGAACTACAGTTCTTATATGAATTGCCCCAGCAGCGTCTGTAGATGACGTTACAAAAATATCAGATTTTTAAAATAACTTTTTCTTTCCATCTTTATTGAAATTTTGTATTTGTATTAGAAACAGTACCTATGTTGAATAAAGTTTTACGTAACCAGAGCAGGTTTATCTGACAATTTTGCATTGGGATGGCTAGTACAACAAATATATTTTGCGTGTGTCGAAAAGTCTATGATGAAAGCATAAAGTTAAGCACCAACTTTACGATCGCCCACAAGTAAGTCTTAAAATGACCCAGTTCAATTAAGTTTATATCTATTTTTTTCTGAATTCACTTTACGTCTCGCTAGAACACTGTTTTTCTTTTCAAGTTAAAATCATATAATAACATTTATTATTTACTCCTAGTTTACTATTTTTAATCGTCACCCCCAACAAACAAGTGGTAAAGAGCATTGTGTCAGATTACTTACGTGATTATTTAATTCTGAATATTCGTAACTTGGTAACAGCTACGAATGGGGCCCACATTATAGGCCTATAAAATTTTTGTTCAAAATAATTTAATTAACATCTGCCCGAAGTTTTGCATCTTCCTCTTGTTACATTCATTTCAAATTTAAGTCGTGTTTCTTATTTGGAACTATATTTTGTACCACGAGGCGTGCCAATCTCTTCACGATGTCCCGTTTATGAGAAATAATGACACAATTCGATAGAAAAAGTTAGTGTAAAGATTTTGTAAGGTCAAAAAGGGCCAGAATTACCTTCGTCACGCAACTTTTAATGTTGATCCCCAAATACCAAATTTTATGGAAATGTTGTTAATGTTTTCGGAGAGTAAGTAAGATGCCTTCCCCATCATATTTTCTCTCTTATGAATTTTGTGCAAAGAACCCATGGGCCTTATAGGTTAACTTTGTAATCTCATGACTAGAATTAGGTGGTCCTCGTTTACGTCTTCTGTGTCCAGTGTGACATCAAGAACTTCTCCAATTCTGAACTTCGACGAAAACGGCCACGTGAATCCTCACCTCCGAGTGTGCATTGTGTTTTAATGAGGTACCAATATTTGATCTTTCTTTACGTAAGGAAGTGGCAGATGCCTTAAAACTTGATTGATATTATGTCAACTGTGTTTCGTAGGTTAAACAGGTCACGGGAAATACAGACATTACTTGTTTACTGTTATATCTAACAATTGAAACATAATATGTTGGTAGGCCTGCCAATCGATATATTGAAATGTCTCGTTAAGAATAAATTGCAAGGTAACGCTGAGATGCAGTTTTTTGTTTCTACAGAGTTTTCAAAACGCAGGAACAGGTATGGTAAATTTAAAACATGGACTTCGCATCGATTATTCAGGGAAAAATTACGGGAAAATGTTTCCATTTATAGCATATGTACAGATTATCCCATACTTAACGAGATGTGTAATAACCCATTGCACTCTTTTGTTAAATAATTGTAGAGAGTTCAGTTACTATAATAACACAACACAGTATGGCAGAAGTTTCAAAGAAACACTCTTATTATATGACCGGTTCTTCGATGTCTTTATTGTGACACTAGTAACATATTTATCGTTTTATGTCCAGGCAAGCTTATTCGACAGCTCCCAAAAACGAGAAGGCTCTGAAGTGGATCTGTCTAAATCGAAACTTCAAGAAACGGGTGAGGCGTGGCGATGTGCCTGCTAGCTGAATCAGTCTCTTCGACAATTAATTACCTCGCAGAATGTCAGCCCCTGCTTCCTTCTTGCTGATGGTTTGGCCTAAATGTTCCCAGGAAGATACAACTTCGATTAAACTGACCAAAGATGTGGGCCATTGTAGAAACCTATTTGACAATTATGAGTATTAAACCAGGAATGTAAGCAAGATGAAGGACGAGTAAGTATCTTCCTGCGTGTATGACGTATTGCAGGAGTACGAGTGATAAACCTCCAGAAATTAGTATTTTAAATTTCAGTTCCTACTCGCTACAAATAAATACTTTCGCTGCTCAAACGAGTGCATTGAACGTTCAATTCTGCAACATAAATAAATAAAAAACAAGTTAATTTATGATAAAAGAAATCAAGCCGGATTAAAGGCGAATTTAAAGGGGGCAGATGTAACTTAAGTGAAAGCCAAGCAATAGATGTTTTAAACATTTGCTTCAAAGAAAATCAGTTGCATTATGCTACTGAAATTGGTGCGTTGAACACGGCAATGGGAAAGAAAACTCACAAATTCACTTGATATTTGGAATATTGCGTTGTGGTTCACCTAAGAACCGTCACATATAAAGGGCTAATATTTATATACTTTTATGATACTAGAGAGATAGTATCTTTCAAATGACTATCAGTTAAATATTGGATTTGATTAAGAGTTTAAAGAAGTCGTAGAGTAAAGTAGGAAAGAAAGATTGTTATAGACTTTAAAAATCGCACGATAGCGAAAACTTTTATATTTTTTACGATTCCTGCATGATATATTTCGTATTTCAAAAGCTGGGAACAATATTGAACTTCATACTTTTGTGTGAAATATGAACCTTCGCTGTTACGGATATATTTTTGGCGTCTAAATATTTACTTCGCCGTTTGGCGTTTTCAGGGCCACAGATCTACAACACATCATTTTGCGGAGATGGATTTTTTATTTCGAAACAAATCCATGCTTATGTATCTATTTGTTGTTGGATGAAATAGTTTAACTAACAATTGTGAAGCAGTTCTCAAGTTACAGGCCTTTAATTCTAGAACACAGATTGCCCATTGCATGAATTCACCAATTTAGAATGTGTCTACACTCGTGCGCTTTCGTTTTCAACTTTCAATTCAACTTGCGCTTCAACATTCAATTCAACTTTCGTTTAGGGCATGCCTTTGTTGAATGTGTCAAAGGCATGCCCCTAGCTGTCCACACC
>NW_019059723.1:864003-889388 GCF_000696155.1 Zootermopsis nevadensis | reverse complement strand
CTTCTTCAGAAGACGCCAAGAATGAGACGCACGGCGTGTTGAACCAAAACCCACTCAGGCTGGGAACACGTGCAATGAGGCATGCGCTGCTAAAACTGCTGCCGTTCAACTCTCTTCAGGCATGCGTAGACGCATGCGTTACGTGCGCTATTGCTTGCGCTATAACGCATGCCATTGACGAACGTAAAAGCGCACGAGTGTAGACATAGCTAAAGGAATGTAGGTATTGCATCATTATACCACAACAAGGAACTGCGTTACGTAGTTCGTCTTCTTACGTTACTTTCTCTGGCCGGTAGAATGCGACACTGACGTCTCTGACCCAGAACAGCAGTGTTGCGTTACCTGACTTGAGCTACAATTCAGCTTGCACATGACCATACAGACCAAAATCACACTTTACCTCTCTCATCATTCAATCGGTACGTACAATTTCTGGGTCATTAACCTGGGATTGTGGTGCACACCTCGAACGGAAATAAGAGCCTGTTCTGTTACCTAACGGAGGCTCTGCTTTGACATTATTCCCGAACATATATTTATTTGGAAGTTCCAATTTTTATATGAAGTAACGTGTATCGTGTAATATTTGCCTTTCTTCGGATGTGTAATAAAACACATTTTGAAAAAAAACATATTTTGTTCATTTGAGGAAGCTTTGATCATGCTCAGATTTTGAAGGCTAGTTTAAGATTTTGGTACCCTGACCAGAACTGTTAGTGGTGAGAAATTAAAAAAAGTATTTGTGCAAGTACATGACATTACCTTATAGACAACATTAAAATGAAAGGACAATAACATTAAATCTTTTGTTGTGAATTTGGAGAATTAAAGGTGAAACACGTTTGTTCTGATGTTATTCACATACTGTTGGAAAGCCAGAATTGTGTTTACAAAAGCAAAGTAATTAAAAAATTAGAAGCTTCTTTCAGTTATCTCACTGAAGTATTGCTTTTGGATAACATTTGTGAGCACTTTTGTGCCCTTCTGTGTAGGTTACGAAGCAGAAAGAAACTCCAGAATAAAGGAATGAACTATTGTTGAGAAAACGTTTTCTCCCAGCTCTTTCAAGCACATGATATAGACTGATTTTTGCTAGCTTAATGTGCTCACCTGTTCCAAAGTATTGTGTGACAGAAAATTTCAATGTAAGATTTGAGGTTATCACAGCGGTGAGTATGAAGATTTCTGTCTTCTGGGTTGTTGCACTGTGTAGTCTGGTAGATTTATCGCCCTGATGACGAAGGCAGTATGACCTCTGAAACGTTGGTAAATTTCTACCAGACTACACAGCACAACAACCCAGAAGACAGAAACTCACCTCTGTGAAAACTTCAAATCTTACAGAGTTACGAAGTATTGCATGTCTGAAATGAAGTCTACTGATGTAGTATCTCATATCTGCTGCAAATAATAATAGTGAGAAAAGATAAAAAAATTTAAATCTGAAGTTAAACAGATTACACCATAATTAAATTTTTGTCTATAATTCTCATTTGGAAAATAAAATTGAAACAATACAAAAACATCATTTTCAGTGTGAATAGTATATTGATAAATGACATAATTATCTACAGCTATCCTTTTTTTATAAACAAATAGACACTAGAGAGAGGTTTTGCCAGTTTTTTTAAGTGTGCAAATGGCTAAATTTTAATAAATATATGCCTTTAATGTGCCTCTTAAGAGATGATTTTCTATGTTGCCTGCATTAAACAATGATTAGCTCACAGAGATAGTGTTTGTAAGTGTGAGTTGTCTTGTAGTTATGACTTTACACAGCTAATATGTAGCATTCAATGACAAATTATTAGGGTGTGTCATACTAGTATTTATTGAAAAGTATATTGAACAATGGGCAAACTTTGTATTTCTCCACATACATGATCACTGGAGCTATGAGGCATTTGTCCCAGTACTACACAACCTGAAAACTTTTAATACAGAAGAAATTAAGGCTTAGTGTTAGCGATCACTGGCACATCTCAGCTCTCCCTTTATCATCACATTGGAAGTGCTTTCCATTCAAGGCGATTCTTTACTGGTGTATTGAAGTGGTAGTTACAGGATGCAAGGTCTGGGCTGTATGGTGGAAGGGTAAGACATAGAACTACTCCAGGTGCTGTGGTTTGAAGCGGGCTGTTAACGGATAGGAAATGTCATGGATACAGTTCAGTTCTTCTGAGAGGAAGGTACAGCATTTCCTCTGGATGGCTTCTTTCAGGTACTCCACTGTTGTGCATCAGTAGTTTGCATTTATGTTGCTGCATGATATTTTATATCATAGAGGAGACTTCTGTGTTGCTCAAAATGCCAGCAGCATCTTCATCCTTGTCCAGAATTCCTTGATTGCAGCTTCGCTGGTGATGAAAAGTGGGTTCATCACTTCATCCCATTATTGAAGGGAACGATAATGGAGTGGCAACACACCGCATCCCCACAAATAATGTTCAAGACCTTGTAGTCTGCAGGAAATGTGTGGGGATGTATAAATCATTCTTATTTTTCAGCTTCTGGACCATGGGGTAACAGTGAATACAGACCACTACTCCATAACTCTGTGGTACCTGAAGGAAGTTATCCAGGTGTAATACCTTATCTTGCTCAGAAAGAAAGTGATTCTTCTTAATGACAATGCCAGTCATGATTCAATCATTGTTACACCACACTCCAGGAAGTTTTTATCTGTAAATGTCAGCCCTTGTGCCTGGGAATCATATTTTCAGATATTTCCATCTCTTTGGACCAATAAAGAAACACTTTGAAAGAAAACACTTCTAATGTGACAAAGAAGTGAAAAGTGGGGTGTGTTGGTGGATGCAGATGTTGAGCTGTGATGCATTTTCTGCAGGAATAGAATAGGCAGTATATTCTAAAAAATACCTAACTTGCTTCAGCAATTATGTGGAGGAGAAGGGTTTGTCCATTCTTCCTTTTTGTTGTGCATGTTTCTAACAAAGTGATAAATGTGAATGAAATGCTCCCTTGAAAGTTACAGTCTAACCCTGTTAGAGTAAAACATTTTCCACCACCAATTTCAATGTTAAAGCAAGGATGGCAGTAAATTGAATTTTTTTGAGGAGGGGGGGGGGCTTATTTTTAATTAAACATGTATTAAAGTGTTATATGGTGTGAAAAATGCTGTAATTAGTGTCATTTATACCAGTAACAATACATTTCCCTTCCCAAGATGCTATAGGTGGTTTCTTACCTGGAATAGGTTGTATTTGTTCATGTGGAAGTTATTGATTTTATAGTATTTTTTAAACTGAACATGTCATATTGAATATTGTATCAGGGTTTGACTGTATTTATTAAACAGCTGTTGAACAATCATATTAACTTCGTCATGAAGAGGCTGTGCGGCCACAAAATAATTTATGGACTAACAGTATAGAAGTCAAGCAGTAATTTTTTTCTCTATTTATTAAAGGTAATTGTGTTGACTATCATTTTAAATAATATGTGGTAAGCCTTTTAAACACCTGAGCTGTGATACTTCAAAAGCAGTTCACCAAAACCTTGATAATATAATAAATGACAAAGTTATATACAAAGTAAGTATTTGTGACTTTTGTTTCACTCTTTACATTTTGCATTATTTTTTCTTTGTTGTAACTTACAAATTGCAGCTTTTGCAATATACAGTTATGATATAATCAATGACTTATGTATGTTTCATTAATATGTCCATTAATATTTCAGAATTATTTTTACATGTTTCCCAATACATCATTATATGAACTGCATGCATGGGTTTATTTAAGCATATTGGTTTAATATTATGAAACTTGTGAATTTCTTGTAATACACTAAAGCTGGTCTTTAGATGCGTGGTGTATATATATATATATATATATATATATATGTGTGTGTGTGTGTGTGTGTGTGAAACACTGGATATAGCGTGATGTCTGGCATGCATGCAAAGTTCTTCATTATGAATAATATTTACATGTAATCATCACAATCAGCATAATGTAATATTTTTCTTCCGCATGTAAACATGTTTAAATGTGTGATTATAAGTATGTGAGATTTATCATCTTCATCAATCATATTACCGTTGTTTGTAAACAGCTTTTGCAAGTGGGAAAAATTGTAAACTTAAGAATTTCTTTTATAAACTGTACCGATCTATAAATAGCAAATAGTGTACATTATATTTGTGATTTTAATGTGATATGTATTCTTATATCTACAAAATGTGATTGATGGTGAACCTGCTGGTCCAGAATTCTGCTATAATCTTGAATATTAAATGTATTGTAATTGCAACAAGTGTAGCAATTTCCTTTGAGGTGATTACTTCATAAAGATATGGCTATATTGTACAATAAATGTTATTGATACACTACGCAGAGTTTAATTACTAAAATCTTGCACATTAAATATTAATGTGTTGTTTTAATTATAGGACTCAATTAAAGGATTGTGTATCCTTAAATTCCAGCCACTCATACCTCTTGTGAAAGTGCCCTTCTGCCAATTGGTCAGTAGGCAGTTTGCATTTAGTAAAAGAACCCAAATTATTTGTGCTAAGGAAAACCTAAAGAAGTTATTTAAATTAAAGACTGATGAACAGAACTTGTAATATGTTTTAAGCTATAAATGTAACATAAATATATATTGTGAGCAGTTTACGTCAAAATACAGCCCACAGACCAGATGTGCGCCTTGAGATGAAAATCGCAGTGAATAAACAGAATTGGTAATTTGAGCTTTCTAACATTTCTCAGGCAGTCTTGGATGTGCCACTTCCCTGTTGGTCATCACACAACTTGGATGTAATAATAGTGCCATCATTGTAGTTCTGATTTTGGGTATGGTAACAGGTGGAGCATACTCTGTTTAATGAATAATCTAGACCTTGGAAGCAATTTCACATGCACAACATGTGGAATTTCACATACAATTACGAACATAATGGGAATCATCACACCTGTGATTGTTGGTGATCTTACTAATGGGAGGGTGAGTGTCCCTTCACTGAAATTAAACTTGCAGGATAGCTCCCTGGATCTGCCTTGAAAAAGTAAATGTAGGCCTACGTGGTCACTGATCGAACTAAATGTTGCAGAAATGTGTCACTACAAAACTCGCTATTATTTGTCATGATCATCAACTAGTTCAGTTCATCTTACAGTATTTTTACATTCCTAAGATCAGTGTAGTGACATCTTAAAATGTCTTAGCCATTGTGAATTTTAAACATCTTATATTCCAGGGAAATAACTAAATATTTCAGACTGATTTAGGCTCATTTAGAAAGATAGTTTATCTGAGGAAAACAAAAAACAAGGTATCCTGTTTGTAACTACCATGCCATAAAGATGTGTGGGGATATGGAAGCAAACCTTTACACATTCCAAATCTTGGAGCTTCGCAGTTTGGCCTCTCTGCAAAGTAAAGCTCATACATTACCTGTGGGACAGGAGACTGGAGAGTCCCCGGAGACTTTTTTGTGATAAAGAACCCAAAGTTTTATGAAAGTCAAATTCTGGTCATTAAGTCTGTAGCCAGTATCTTCATTGACTGAACTACTCTGTGTCATGAAAGAAAGAAGTTACAGTAACATTTCTATTTTATTCTGTGTCCATTTCTGTTCATTTACATGAAACAAAAAGAATTCTGTGTCTTTTGTCTCATGCACGTTAATTCTAGCTCCCTAAATAGAAAGCAGGAAATAAATCAGGTGTGTGTAGAACTGTATAATTGCTCACCAGGCTTACTGGTCTCTATTCATTGGTCCATAAGTTTCATTTCTCGCTTTGATTTGTAGCAAACACTGACACAGTGGCACACTGTCTTCTGCATTGCAATAGGCATTATGGTTGCTACATAACTCATTTTCCTGGTATTTGGTTCTGTGGAAGAGCAGCCATGGAATAAACCTCCTGCATCCACAGCATTTTCAGATGTTCCAAGACTACAAAATGATGTGGTATGAAGAGCTGTAAATAACATCTAACCTAATCTTCTCAGTGAATATTTTTTCTAGTTATTAACTACTGGCTTTATGGTTAGATAAAAAACATTGGACTGACTGAATGATAGTTCTTGATATCTTAGTTATCAGAAGAAATATGTCTATTTCTTCAACACATGTCATCCAGTACAAGCTTTGAGGGATTAAAATATGCATAAATTTTTCAAAATACCTCTGATAGGTATTTTGGTTTTCCAAATTGGAAAACTTGTGTTGGTATGTTCTGCCTACAGCCATTTTGTTGTAATGTGTACACGTATAACGTCAGGTAAGAAAGATGCAATGCACTTGTTACCACTAGTGGCTCTGATTGTAAATTTGTGTTAACTCTGTAGGATTTGAGGTTCTCATGGCAGTGAGTACAAAGATGGCTGTCTTCTGGATAGCAGCAAGGACTTCTTAAATGTTGGTAAACTTCTACCAGACTACATGGGACTACAACCCAGAATAAAGCCATCTTTGTGATAACTCTTCATCTCTTTTTTGCATTAATCCAGTGACTTTTGTACACAGCAGTATATCATCCAAAGTGGTTATCAGTTATACAGGCAATGAATCTGTGCTTTATGCATGTACATATAAACCTGTACTTATATTCCATTTAAGTATGTGAACAACTAAAATCAGAAATGGTTCCAAGCTGTAGACCAGATTTGCTTCGATTTTATCTAGGGAAATCATACAAATTGCTCGCCATATACACCCTCAACTTACTTTCAAAATTGGAAACAAAGAACCTTAGTGTCAGTTAGTGGGAATGAGATAATGAGGATTTCATGGCCATGAGGTTTGGTGTTGTATAGACTTGTTGGTAGATGACTAGGTTTTGGAGAAATATACTATCTCCATCTTCAGCCCTGAAGGTGGAGACAGTATGCTTCTCCAAGAAATTGGCATCTACTGATGAGCACACAGTGCTAAAACTCAAAACATTGTCGAGATAATAAAACAAAAATATTTTTCAGAACAGGAAACAATTCAACTTGGTGTAACACAAGGGTCAGTTATTGGTGGGTTTTTGACGTAAATACGTCTATACGGAAGGGTCATTCGGCAAAAACAGCGTTACGAAGATGTGTAAGATCCATACCAACAATGTGTAAGTATACAAACCAACCACTGACACTGACAATGTTCAGCTTTTATATGATCCTGCGTGCATACCAATGCAAGAAAAAGGATTCAAATTTCTAACACACGCCTGCAACAATATTGGCTGAGCATGCCGTAAGGCTCTTTTCTCATTTATTATGCATGCTGTATAATTGCCTGAATAAACCGTGTTGCAATCCACTCCTTTACCTAAGAAACTAATTGTTATGTCATCTGTTTATTCAGCATTGTTGTGTTTCATTACTGTCATCAATCCGCTTTCGTTATTGTGGAAAGAGCTGAGCTGTGAATCGCTTGTAGAAGAAGTGTGTCGTAGAGTAGATAATATTGTGCTGTTAAAAATGTGATACTGCCCTCCACTCTCTCCATTTTAGTTTTGATTAAATTGATCTTTGCCAGTGGACATCTTGGTCCCTTACAATTGAACGAAGTTTGAGGTAAGGGATTCCTATTTATTATTATTGTTCATCACATTTAATGTTTTTATCTGCATTTGTGAACCCGTGTAACAGAATTAAGCTTGTCTTCTTTTGACGTAAATACGTCTATACGGAAGGGTCATTTGGCAAAAACAGCGTTAGTTACGAAGATGTGTAAGATCCAGTCACAGCTTTGTCACATTTATGGAGGAAACGTTTGGCTTAATGTTGATGTCAAATCCTCAATGTAGTACTACTAGATCGAAATCTTGTCTAGATATAGTGTTTGCACGAAATGTTGGTACTCTAAAGTGCACAAATTTTATAACATATTTCAGCTACCACAGACCCATCTTAAGCGTAACTAATTCAAGTTAAATAAGCAATGTCTTAATCAAAATATTTACTCAAAGCATGTATAAAGGGAATATTTAGAATAAAGCTAATATATAAACTTCCTTTCATTGTATTTATTGCCTAAATATAATTTAAATACAAAGATTCCCACAGTAACAAACAGCAAAGTGATTTTGAATGCAGATAATATTTCTCTGATATCCACAAGATCCTCAATACCTAATTTAGAAATATGGAAGATATCTAAAAAACAAGTTTCCATTTTTTAACAAAATTATTTACAAAAATGAACAAAAGACTAATTTTTTTCAATTCAACCTCAGTGAGGCACATTCAAAACCATGGAATTATTTGAATAGAAATTTGCAATTAATAGTTATACATTATCAATGACAGTTATGGATCAATGTTAAAACAATGTGATTTTTAATAAAATCTGCATTTCTTCTAATTTTAGAATCAGTGTTTTTCTTTATCAGTCTAATATACAATGCTGACATCACCTGTGTTCAGCAGACAAGTTCATACACAAAAAGTTATTAAATTAAAAGTTTATATTTTTCAGACCCAAACATTTTGAATTAATAAGATTTCATTTAGTTCATAAACCACATACATAATTTATATATCAACCGTGTTTTAAAAGAAATATATACTGTTGATAGGAATATATCCAGTTTCCAGGCATAGGATTGGTTCATTTAAATGTGATTAGTCACTTCACATCCTGAACGACAACCATGCAAGTCTGAACATTGCTTACTTCTTGTTATTAAAACTTTTTGAATTCTACACTGCCTGATTGTGCAAACCATATACTCTCATTTTAATGTTAATTTTTTCACAGGTATGCACACTGAACTTGGAACAGCACAAAAGAAAAGTAAACATTACTTTTAATGCAATCTCCATATTTTATTTAAGAAAATATCATTCCTTAATTAATCTGTTACAGATTACTTGGTTCTGAAAGGAATATATTGATTACATACTACAATACCAAATTAGTCTTGTAACTCTGGAGTAGAAGTAACAGTAACTGTATGTAGAACATTAAGTTACATTCGATGCAAAAGGAATTACTTCACAGAGCAAATGTGTCAGAACTTCTTGAGCTCGTTGTGTAATACATTCTTCACTTCTTAATAAAGATATGTAACAATGAACATCAAGCTTCCTTTCTAACTTTTCATACAATTCATGTCAGCATGTGGGAGCTTATCCTAGGATGATGTATTTCCGTGTCTGTAGCATCACTCTGACATAACATTTACGTATTTGTTTAATAACTAGTGGTTTATTTAACGACGCTTTCAGCAGATCAGACTTATTATCAGTTTCTTTTTCATCGTCTGTGGTCAGCTTGACCGTTGTGACTTGCGAAAGTACCACGGTGGTTTAACCTTGCTTTCTGTGACCAGTCTTTACCCACCAGATTGGAAGAGGAGACGCGGACAAACATCAATGCTTTGAGTGGGACTCGAACCCACGATCGCAGCGGCCAAGCGCACGAGAACCATGCCTCGGACCGCGTGGCCACTATCAGTACATAAGATAAATACATACACCATTGTAAGACTGGGTCGCGCACGCGTGGCGAAGTACATTAGTCATCATAGATAACACAGTCGTGGTTAACGTGCTTGTTGGTCAACTGAAGCACGTTTTGTTGGCTACAGACGCAAAACTTGTCTTTTTTTTAGATAGGGGAATCCAGAAAATTAAAGACATGCAGGAAGAGAAAGTCGTCGAAGTATTATCAAATTATTTTCAAAACATGGATGAAAAACGTGAGAAAAGTGCAACAGGTAACTTGCAAATGAACCTAATTCAACGTGTTTTACAGATGTATAAATTATAATAATTTCTGTTTTATCAATTAAACCTTATTATTTTATTTTATTTTTTCAAGAAACACTTCTTACAATTGAAGGTCGGTTCGCCTACCGGACACGTCACGATCATACGATGTGACGTAATACCATGTGTTTTTAGTCAAGTATTTCTGAGTAACTGTACATTGCGCAGCTTACAACATTGCCCTCTATTATAGATTTATGGTACCAAGATTTGCATGGAATGTAAAGAATGTCGATTTAAATGTTTATCATATGTAACATTGTTCTGCATATACCGGCCGGCCGGAATGGAGTGCAAAAAAAATATGAGTTTATGTTGCAGATAATAAAATATGTTTCTAGGAAGGTGGGTTATGGTAAATGCAGAATAATTCTAATGCCGCACATTTCATTTGCTCAATTTGCGCATATGGTCCTGTACAGACGGTCAAAGGCTGTAGACTTCACCTCGTTTGTGTTAAAAAGAAAGTTTATTTTATAGTTAAAAGTGCACATTGTTTGATTGTACTTACATAGAAAGTAACGTTAGACACTTAATGGGCTTTTGTAGAACGTTCATTAAGAGTAGGAATAAATGTTCAGTCATCCGTATTTTAAAATAATTTTAAGCACACCAAGAACACTGGGATAGAGAAACACTACATTTACAGTTGAGTTGCTGATAATTTTCCTTTCTCCAGGTTTCCGTGATTGTGGTCACTAGAATAGTGAATTTTTCTTTGTATCTTATGCTGAGAATTTTGCTAGTTATTTTGGAAAGTTATAGAAATTGGTGTTACTTTCTATCAAAAACACTAGGTTCACTTATTTATTTAAAATCAGTATTGAAATGAGTATTAATTTTACTTCTTAGTGGTGTGCACTCGTCTCAGTTCAAGGGAATGAATGAGTGAAATTATATAATCATACATAACTAAAACAGCTTCTTCCTCAGTAAACTTTGAAAGATTGTTGTAGTTTGGGATTGGGCAAGGAAATATATATAATAGAATATCATTTCACATACCCTGATATTGATAGATTCAGGCTATGTTAGTTTACTGTTATTGTTTACTTTATTCACTAGTAACATACAGTCCCGACTGTAATCTTGAGACTTGCTGGGTGAGGAGGTGAAGTGAAGGAGGAAAGGTAGCATCTGCCTTTATCACTACGGACTTACTGCCATACCAAGAAGGGATAGTACTTGTGCTGTTTTAATTAACCACTCTAGTTTCTTGCTACTTGGCATAACATTCTTGGTGTGGCACAGTGTGATTTGTATTGGTGGAATTCAGTTTAGTTGCTTGTTTTGGTTTGGTCTCTTGTTCCATGCAGACAGTTTAAAGGGATTGTTAGGTATTGTTCAGATTTATTCACTATCTTATCATGTACAGACAGTTTCAAACGAGGAGAGTGGGTTACCATGTCAGTTGACAGTCGGTGTGTGAAGCTAATTTTAAGCAAGAAGTAGGCATATAGTAAACACAAGTTTTAACACAAAATAAATAGTTATAATGATAATAAGTTCCCATAGCCTCTTTTATCACATACACTATCAAGTGAGTACGTTGCGCCACATCCACCTAACTGAGCAAAGTAACTAGTGCACACGGGAAAGGCCTGTAATGTTTATTCTAATGTTTTTTGAAGTTAGATTTGGATTGATAAGGTATGCAGGTTAGATGTCATAGGTTCCTCCATTTCTATTTGTTCTAGGACTGGTGATGCTAAGGTATTGATTTTCTGGTGTTTTATTACAGATACTTCTTTGAATCATCCTGTATGGAAGCCCTTAGTGGATACTTGTACAATGTCAAGAAAGCGCCCTAGAGAAGAAGACGATAATTGTGTCCCACCTGCACCAGCTGTATCTTTACCACTGCAAATGGTAAATTTCTTTTGTTATTTGTGTAGTGAGTAGTTTAAGATTTAACTTGCCTTATAAAATCAATAAAATGAGTGCTGGGTATAAAGTAATATAATATGCAGAGCATCCAGACTAGTACAATTGTTAATCATCCTGACAGTGACTGCTTTCAAAATACTGTTAATGGTGTCATTGCTGATCTGAACAGATGGTTTAAAGCCGTTAAACTCATATTAAATTTTTACAAGGAAATTTGCTACTAAGAAAATGTATATCAATGTAAATATGATAAAACAATTAAAGTATTAACAAACAAATTGTTTTGTTTTGTTTACAAATTGATAACAACTTACATTTTAAAAAAGTGATTTTGAATATGTTATCACCAGACTAAGTTCAACATGCTTTGCCATGAGTAACCATAAGTAAAACATGACCTTGGTGTCAGGTTTGGGGCAAAATTCATGAAATATATTAATTTTGAGGAAGTATTGGCTTCTGATTATAGTGATGGCAAGAGATCAACTGCATGCTAAATTACATTATGTATCAAGGTTGAACAAATAAGATTATTTTATGTATCAAGTGGCCAAATCACTGTACTGTTCTGAATGCAACTTGTAATTGACATACTATGTAAAAGGAAGCTGTTCTGATATAAAGTTAGCTATAGTGTACCATGCAAGACATGTCAGTACAAAATAATGTGAACCTGGTCATTTATGGAATTTCTGAATTCATTTCTAATACAGATTAAATTGTTCAGTTCTTCCTTGTTTATGAAAGTGCATTCACATAATTTTTACTCAGATCCCATTATACTGCTAACTTATTTTGTTGTCTACCAATATTGAAATATTTTCCATTGTCAGATACTTCTGTTAATGAACATTTTGGAATTGAAAGGGAAGGATATATGTGCTTGTTACTCTGAGGTGACCTCCAGTGAAGTGGAGCATGCATATCAGATGATGCTCTGACCTTCTGGAGGTCAGAACATGTTACACACTTGCACTGAGTAGTTTGAATTGAGTCAATTTTATGATGATATCACAAATTGCTGCCAGTAGTGATGTCTGGTTCATTGTCCAGTGGTTCTGTATGTGGTGTATGAACACAATTCTACTACTACTGCTTACTTGTATTTGTCTGTTGACAGATAATAAGTTCAATCTTATGTGATTTAGGGACTTTATTATTATTTCCATTAATGCTAGTGTAGTATTAGTCATAGATGAAATAGAAGAACATTTTTACATTTAATCAGTTCCAGTGTATAATAAAACATTAAATTTTATATGAGGTCTTTCTGATGAGGTATTAATGGCATTAACAATTTTTTCAGAAGCCTGTAGTATCAACAGACACAGGAAGTAATTAATCATTTGTAGCATTTAGAACACCAAAATGCTTTTGGTTATGCCATGACAAACCATGAAGGAATTGGAAGAATTTAATTAATTTACTCACTGGTACATGGAAATTGGTAGTTGTTAAAATGTTTAAGAAATTTTCAATCATGGAACCTGAAGATTCTTTTCAACACCTGTTATTGAACACCCCAACCTATATAGAAGAATTTATTTATATAAATTATCATTTTAGATAAACTGTTAATGGCTGATAAAGATTTCTGAAAACATTGATTAGTTATTAAGTGTAACAAAAAAGAGTTTTAAATGAAGAATGTGAGATTCAGTTGGTCTTGAACTCTGTCAGAGATATAGGTTACAGTTAGGGTCAGAGTGCAGAGATACAATTGCACTTAACATCCACTTTGTATAGTATGACATGGTTCGTAATAATCATTGCTTGCCTTCTGATCAGCCGAGTAGTTGAGACAGAGACATTGTACATAAGGCATTTCTTCAAGCTGAGTCTGCACAAATTACTAATTTTTTTATAAAGCAGAGTGCAAGTGTTAAGACAAATCAGGAATAATGTCTTTGAAAGCACAAATATCTGCTACTAACTCAAGAAAACCATATCGTAGAATTGCTTCAGGGAAACCGACAATGGTAAGATAATTGTATTTTGTTCAAGCAGCCTTGTTACAGGCTGATTATTATCCCAAAATTTTATTTCTTAACACCTCCATATATATGTATTATCTTATGTAACAGGGTGTGAAGATGTAGATTGGATTGAACTGTTTAAGGTAAGTTTTTGTGAACCTGGCAGTGAACTTTTTGGCTCTGCTTTCTTACCCTGTTGATTAGCAATTGGTTTATCAAGGAACATTCACCATGCAGTTAGTTATCATGTGAAGTTTCACTCTTTGTAGTGCAATGATTAGTAAATGTACCACAGTCAGTAACTTGACATTTTGCTCGCACACTATAGATATGGGTTTTGTTAAGCTTTCAAATTAAACAGCATTATTTTCCTAACATATTAACCAACTGATGTTTAGGATGGTGATGCACTGTTTTTGCTTCAAGGTAGAAACCACATTTTTAAATGATATGTAGATGAGTTTTGTATAGCCAAGTTTGATCAGCCTCATCAGTTCAGTCACTTCAAGGCTGGAAAAGGGTTAAGATACTTCCTGCATTGCATGCAGCTGTCAGAATACAAAACTGTCACATTGGCAGTTTGTAATTGGCTGAAAGACATGTTAAATAGAATATCACATTATTTGAATATGTGGCCTTGAGTAATGTTTAAATGAAGCTATTAAGGGCATTAATAGGAGGTCATGTATTGGGCATTGTGGAAAGTTTTGTTGTACACTGGCAAGAAATATTAAGAGGCAGGGAAATAGTTAATATAGCATTTAAATGATTCAGTCATATTTAGGCAGGCTATCAAATGTTGGGAGGGTAGCAAAATGAAGGTTATCTTGAGCTGGACATTGGGAGACGAAAAATGCATACAGAATTTTGGTGGGATGGTGGTAAAAGTGGACCCCTGGAGAGCTGGTGAACTGGAAGGATGTTACAGTAGATGTGAATTGAATTGACTTGGGATCTTGTCTGGTGGTGGGTTGTGGTGTAGGTGGTATTCAGCCTTTGATAATTAGTTGTCTGGTGTTTATTGTTGGGTGGTTAGTCAGAACTAAATCATCTACTTGACTGAATCTGAAAGCACAATGTTGTCAAATGGGGTAGCTTAAAATAGAAGCTTTTCAGAATTATATTCCAGGAAAATTGTTCACCTATGTGGTCAGTAGATTTCATACACATATATTTTATTTAGTCTAAGTAAGTAGTGTGGTGGTAACTGGATTCAGTGAGAATGTTGTATAATCTTTCTTGAAGGCTGTAAATAACTGATATGCTATTTCCTTGTACTCTTATTTTTCTCCAGAATGTACATCTACACATGGAGTTAACCTTGACAGAAGATTGCTGGATTACATTTTGTATGTGCTTGATAACAGTAATGTTTCTTAATAATTACTACAGTCCTTATTTATTACAATTAGAATTAATATGTTTGTGGATCTGCATTGTAGTAAATGATGAGTATATTATCATAGAGAATTTATTTTTCCAGTCTATCTGCAAGGTAGCACCTTTTAGTGATGATCCAGATGCCAACCTGGAACGGGAACGTTGTGATTACACAAATTGCATCACATATAAAGTGGCAAAATCAGGAAGAGGTACTGTATATTACCAATCATTCAGCTATTGATGTAGAAATGCCATTAGGATGTTTTGACCTGAAATATAATTTGCTGTTGCAGTGCAAAGACCGATTCGGGTGTATGCAGATGGGATTTATGATCTTTTTCACCAAGGACATGCCCGACAACTGATGCAAGCCAAAAATCTGTTTCCTAATGTTTACCTAATTGTTGGAGGTAATAATTCTCCCTTTACTCTGATATCTTATTAAGAATACGTATATGATTTTAAGTCAGTGATTAGACTATGAATAGAACTCATTATTTTTACCACTTTCTTGCATTGTACTTTCACCAGTGCCCCTGAAGTCACATTGTAGTTAATTAGGATGATGAAATTTGTGTTTTCCTAATTATTGTTTTTGGAACTAGACAAACACTGATGTGGTCAACATCATTGCTTTATAGTTCCAAGTTAATTGTTAAATAATTAAATTACATTTTATCATGGCCCTTCCTGACTTTATGGCTTGTCATTGGAAGATTTATTTTATGCCAGTTCTTTGCCCCAAGATGACATCAATAATTCCATGCTACAAAGGCTACATACAGTCTTGTTCCATATCATCAGTGTTTGCCCTGGAGTAGCTACCAGGTATGCCAAAACAACCAGGCATCTACATGCCACTAAAATCATGATTATTGTTTTGTAATGTACCTTCCTCTCCCTGGCATGATGTTAGACAAGGCATGTTTTAGTATTTGCCTGCCAAAAGGGAAATCTTGTTTCCCTATATCTATCTGTAGTTGGTCAATTGGAACTGTAGTGTCCCATTATGTCATAGGATTGCTAAAAGCTTTATATAGTCACAAGAACAAACTCTTGTCTGTCTAAAATGCTTCATAGGGTTGCTAGACTGTCAGAGCTTGATTAGCAATTGGATTGTTCACTTTAAAGTTGAGTTCACATTCTAACATCCTTCTGAATATTGCAGAAATTGTGAGTTATTTGTAGTTTTATTCAAGCAGTGATTGTTTCTTTGTTGTTATACAAAACATCGTTATCAGACAGAAATATATCAAAACACTTGTTCATTATATTGTATATCTTCCCTGTAGAGAGTGGCCTGATGTTGCGGCACTTTGTTCTCTTAGGTCGCTGGCCAAGGCAAATTTGAAATTTTCGTGGAATAATTTTTAAACCTCAAGAAATGAGGTTGAAACTGTTCAGAATTGAGAAGTCTGTGAGATAAGAAAGTAACTTTTTCATCCATTTCCATGCGAGTCTACTAATGGAGTACCTGACTTATGTGGTCACTCTTGTCCACATATACCATGTATCTGTTGTTTAGTATTATGGCTGGCTTAAAAACATTTCCTTACCAAACAGACAGTATCTTAAGCTTAGGGCATTGCATATTTGTCAGGATGTTCGCATTGTGTTTGTCTTTCCATACTATGGCTGTCTAATCACCACTTACCCCTCATATTTGTCTCACGCCACTCTTTGTACTTTCTCTGCAAAATCCTAAGCCTCCTTTTTTGATGTGACAGTTTGTCAGCAGTTTATGATATTATTGAGTAAACTGTCAAATAAGTTGCAGTAAGAGGAGAAATTATTTGTGTATAATATGTGCCCAAAGTTTTCAATCCCTTTAAGTCCTAACATAGTTCCATAAGTTGCAGTCATTCTGGCAGTCACTGGTTTCCTATCTTTGTATAAATACAGTCTAATGTATCTATATCCCATGGTATTCCATAGAGATTGTAGATATTTATCCCAAATAATGTGTGTTTTTTTATATACACTATCTGAAAAAGACTGTACATTTGGAAAGGATGCTGACTTTATCAAATGTTAAATGTTCAGTTAGGCTGAAATATTTAGCATATGTATCATGAACTTATCAAAAATATTAAGTAGGATTAGAGGTTTTCATGGCAGTGCATCTGAATATCGTTGTCTTCTGGGTTGTAGTGCTATGTAGTCTGGTAGAAGTTTCAGAGGTCCTTGCTGCCTTCATCACCAGGGCAGTGAGTAAACTGTGCCATTGGAATTGGTTTGATATTTGGTAAACTGCCAGTCAAGGTAGAACCTTGGCCTGACCTGTGGGGAGTGGAGTGGAAGTGGAGCAAGAAAATGTTCATTGGAATAGGTTCTTTGTTTATATTGGGTATCTTGTTCTGTCCCAATCTACTGGCATCTCCTGTCCACCTGTGTTAAAACTGCAGAAGGGTAAGCTTGTCTCTATCCTGTCTTCCCCTTTGTTGTCTCTGTCATATTGAGGAGGAGGAGGAGGGATGTCTTTGTCTTCAGACATGGGTGTCAGATTTATATTCTAAAATAAATTCTTGTGCCATGTCTTTATCTTCAGTCTCCAATTTGAAGCTGTTGTTTTTGTTACACTCTGAAGTAGTAGAAAGCTTAATCTTTATTACATTTTTCAGTTTGCAGTGATGCTCTGACACACAGTAAAAAGGGGCGAACAGTTATGACTGACACAGAGCGATATGAGGCTGTGCGGCATTGTCGATATGTTGATGAGGTTATTCGAGATGCACCATGGGAATTGGAAGAAGACTTTATAACTCGACACAAGGTAAAGCCTTGTTCCTTGGAACTTGTATCTTGTTATGTGGCTTACGTGTATTGCATTACTTAACACCTGGGGCCTACCAGGATTCTCTTGTAATGTGAATGGCCTGTTTTATTTTCATGTTTTTATTTATAATATTGTATTCTACACTGTAATATTCTTTTATCTACTTAAACATCATTCATTGTAAAATGCTTATGTTTGTAATTCTGTTGTGGACTAGTTATTTCATGCACTGGGTTAGCTTTTGATGTTTTGTTGCATAACTGTGATTGATCATAAAGTATGGATGTGTGCTTTAAGTTATGTTTGGGGATAATAAACTGTCAGAGATGGGTGAAAGAAATCATACTGAACACAGTAAATGTATAAAGATGGCTGTCTTGTCGGTTGTAGTACCATGTAGTCTGGTAGAAATTTACCATTGTTTTAGAGGTTCTTGCTGCCTGCATCATCAGGGCAGCGAGTAAGCCATGCACATGAATTCAGTTTAAGATATGGGAACTAGTCGATCAAGGCAGAACCTTGGCCGGACCAATGGGGAGTGGGGTCAGGAACATGCAAAGGGCTGCTTTCTCTGACCTCTCTCTCTCTCTTGCATGTTCTTCCCCCTCCTATTGGCTCCCAGGCCCTCACTCGATCCTGACCCCACTCCACACTGGTCTGGCTAAGGTTCTGCCTTGACAGAATGGTTCCTATATCTCAAACAGATTTCAAGTATGGAGCTTACTTATGGCTCTGATGATGGAGGCAGCTTGGATCTCTTAAGCGTTGGTAAACTAAAGATGTTTAGAGACCAGAGTAAAGAAATAAGAGAGTCTCTGTAAACATTGGAAGTTGAGACAAGGCTGAGATGACAGTGTTACATCTAGAAGTACACTGCTGGGTTTTTTACGGACAAGAACTTGAACTGAAACATAGTGAGAAAGCCCTTTCTAACAGTCCATTGAATAAAACCATAGCAACAGCATTGGGCTTGATTAACAAGAGATATAGTCTGTATGTTTTATCCCCATCAGGCTAGAATTCTTACCATAAATATGTGGTGGAAAACAACAAGAATGATATAAAAACCAATTTAGTAATAATTAAAATACTATGAGTTTGAAACTGTAATTTGGTAATAAGTAACAATGTATCTCAACATCAGGTGTGTAATACTAACATATAAGAAGTATGAATTTAACAGGATTATCAGAAACTTTGTACAAGCAGAATGAAATAAAAAGGAATTCATATTCACATCCTGATTCTGAAAGTGTAGTGTGTTTGAATAATACAAATAATGACAGTATTGTATTCTGTAAAATGAAGTGATGGTTTTGCCTACAACCATCTCTTAAGTGGTGTTTTATTATCATCATTCCATACAGTATGATAAAACAGTTTGGGATGGCTATGGAGACTTTCATTTTATAAAATTGTTAGGTGGCCTGTTCTGTTGTTTCAGATTGACTTTGTGGCCCATGATGAGATTCCTTACATGACAGATGATGGGACTGACTTGTATGCTTGGTTAAAAGCAAAAGGCATGTTTGTAGCTACAGAGCGCACAGAAGGTGTATCAACGTCAGATATTGTGGCACGAATTGTACGAGATTATGACATCTATGTGCGTCGCAATCTTGCTAGGGGCTACAGTGCAAAGGATTTGAATGTCTCCTTCCTTAATGTAAGTTTCCAACTTGCAGGCCATATTATTTCAAAATGCTAATGGAATGGTGGTATAGAGAACAGGCTGTCAGTATTTCTTCAAGGATCAGTTACATAAATTGTGTCTACACTAGGTGCATTATGTTAATGTTTTTAATTTATAGTGTTCACTGGTATTTTTGGATATTATTTTATAAAATTCTATGATATGAACATTTCTGTGATTATAAATGACTATTTTCATTAGTCTTTTCAACTTTGATTACCATTTCTAGTTGTTTATGAGCAAAGACAAATTAAAGACTGCATAACTCTATGATTCTAGCAGTCAGCTGTCTGTTTTGCCACTATGAGGTGAATAAGTATGATACTGTTGATTAATTTCTTCTTCATTTTAATATATCCATATTAATTTATTTTTATTGTAACAATTTGTATTATCTAGATCAGTTGTCTACCATATATCAGTAATTTTACATTGTTTCTTTTTAGCTCATGGATTTGTTAAACACACTATTACAATTGATAAAAAATTATTCTTTACTGTATTTGAAGCAAATGAAAGAATAATACTTGGATTAATTATTCTCTTCAGTTACTCTTCACATCTTTCAGTCTGTTGGTCTCTAATTTACTCTTGTACAGTAGGGCCCCGCTTTACGGCGCTCCGCTTTACGGCGATTCGCTAATACGGCGCTCAACAGCTGAGTCAGAGAAGTGCGTCCGGCGCCATTTTCTCGTCGCTGATTCAATCTGTTTACAGCTTTTGTACGCTCCGCGTCTCCGTATTTCTGGCAATTTTTCAAAGTTATTACAAACTGTATATTTATGTAATATTTTTGTGTTTCTACAGTGTAATTACAATGGCGTCAAAGGGTAGTAGCGATAACAGATGATGAAGATGCGCCATCTCCTTCATCCTTCCTACTATAAGCATATCAATTTTCAAATTTATATTCACCAATCACTATAAGCTGAGGACAATGTGTGTATTACTGATATTCATTTTAATTTCATATCGTTTTCTTAGGCCTAGCGCTATTGTGCACTTACTATATGATAGTGTAACATCTTATTAGGCTTTGATATGCATTTGCAAGTGAAATAAGGCAAAGATCCGCTTTTCGGCGATTTTCGCTTTAGGGCGGGGGTCTGGTCCCTAACCCGCCGTATAAGCGGTGCCCTACTGTATTCTCTTGTCTGCTTCTTTGTTCACATACATAGCATTGTGGATCTGCATCCACAAGTTCGCAGACAAGACTTTGTCACTGTATACTTGCTTGACTCTCGCTTGTTCCATAGCGAAAATATTTGTCCAGCTACTCTTGCTGGTTGCGGAAGCTCATATTCATATAAGCTTGTGTATCAGTCTGCAAGCCTTCAGAAATTTATTTATAGCAATGGAGTGTCTGTCAGTGGCGAGGGTGCTAGAAGGCGTTGCTGGAAGTTTTTTGTCCTAATTCATGCACCGTCAGGCATTGTAACACAGCATACAGCTAGAGGAAGGGATGCACAGCACCTTGCTGATGTGTGCGTTGTGATGTGTCTTGAAGCATCCATGTCCAGAGTTAAGAAGTCTGTTAATATATGCAGCCTGGGAAGTCACATTCTGAACTAATAGCAGACCAAAAAACATTGTGCTTATTCTGATTTGTTAGAAACTTTACTGGTATTACTTTAAATCACTTGAAGTTATAAAATAGTAATAATAAAACAGTTAAATGATTACTGATGCTACTGACAGTGAAAGCAGTAAAGATATATGGGAAATATCTGTGTACTAAAGACGAATGTTCACTCATGGATAGGGGGGTTATGCATCATTACATCATCACTTGCCTACCAGGCTGTCTGCATCACAGGGACTTCCTTAAGTCTTGAAGATTTCTGTCTTCTGGGTTGTTGAATTCATCGCCCTGATGATGGAGGCAGTATGACCTCTGAAACGTTGGTTAACAGCGACCAGACTACACAGCGCAACAACCCAGAAGACAGAAAGCTTCATACTAAGAATCGCCCTGATGACAGAGGCAGTATGACCTCTGAAACGTTGGTTAACAGCGACCAGACTACACAGCGCAACAACCCAGAAGACAGAAAGCTTCATACTAAGAATCGCCCTGATGACAGAGGCAGTATGACCTCTGAAACGTTGGTTAACAGCGACCAGACTACACAGCGCAACAACCCAGAAGACAGAAAGCTTCATACTAAGAATCGCCCTGATGACAGAGGCAGTATGACCTCTGAAACGTTGGTTAACAGCGACCAGACTACACAGCGCAACAACCCAGAAGACAGAAAGCTTCATACTAAGAATCGCCCTGATGACAGAGGCAGTATGACCTCTGAAACGTTGGTTAACAGCGACCAGACTACACAGCGCAACAACCCAGAAGACGGAAATCTTCATACTCACTGCTGTGAGAACCTCAAGTCTTACATTCCTTAAGTCTTGCATACAGTTGCTATCCCTTTATTTCTGTCATATTGAATCTTGGAATAGAAAACACTTTGGGTCATAATGTATATTGAGAACCATTTTTACAAAATAACACTTACATGATTCTGTTTTAAATTTATTCATCTCATTTTTATGTTTTATATATATCTGCATCATCTATTTGTATATTAGGAGAAGAAGTTTCGCCTCCAGAACAAAATGGATGAACTGAAGGATAAAGGAAAACGTGTGATGGAGAATATTGGGGAAAAGCGAGTGGACATGATTCAGAAGTGGGAAGAGAAGTCTCGTGACTTTATTGATACCTTCTTGTTGTTATTTGGAAGGGAAGGTCGCTTGGTGAGTCATTACATTTCAACTTTGTGCATCACAAATTCTCAGTGTTCTGAAAAGCAAAATTTCTGCAATATAGGCTGTTGTCAGCATAGAGAAGGGAGAAGAGTGTTGTTGGTTATTTTCAGATTACTGGCTATCATAGTGTTACTGCTTTGTTAAGAGACAGAACACGCAGATGCAGTGTGTTCTGAATCTTGATTCCAATTCTTATGACAAGTTATTTTATGCATTGTTTATTATGCATTAACAAAGTACCCTGGATGTAAGAGAAATAAAATGATTGATTTATATGTCACGTGGTTTTGTTAGGGAAGCGAAATCAGGGAAATTGTGATGGGCTAAGACTTGCTTAGATGGGGAGGTAAGAATATTTACTGAATTTTGATGATGAAAATACCAGTTAGATCCAGAATAAAGGTGGAAGGATAGGAGTAAAATTACTGTAATAGAAATAGAAATCACAAATTATATGAATGTCATATCTGTGATCGCAGCTACTCATAAAACATTGCCAGCTAAAGGTGTGGTAGTATATATTAAAGACAGAAAGCACAAAAGGAGTCTGCCAATGAACTACTGAATACTGGTTTCATCTGGTAAAAAGAAGCTCAAATTATTGCTAGGAGTAAAAGATTTCAGAATTATAATTTGAAGCCACAAAATTCTGACTGCTACAAGTTAACTTGTGATAGTATATTTTGACCAACATTTTGTACCTAAATTATTCAGGATAACAAGGAAGTGGTTAAAAGTTGTGTGCATCTTATATTCTCTTAATACAGTGTGAGTTGTACATTTAGAGAAAGTTCTTGTTACGAAGCCTTGTGTAATTGGGGTATTGATTGTATTTTTATACTTTCTTTAAAATTTCTTTTATTCACAACTTGTAATTTTACATTCATCAAATTAGCATTAACTGTGTTCATATAAAGGCGAAAGTAACTTAAAGTGCTCATAAATTTAGAAACTCCTTTTATTAATACATCGCTGCAATACTAACAGCAATGATGTAAGGCTGCTTTAGTGACTTTGAGTACATGTTATTTTTGACATGTGTGATGTAGTCAGCTGTTAATATTTTATTTTTATGTGATGTAGAGAATAGACATAACATTTGCATGTCTTTGTGTCTGACTTTTATATTGCAGTTGGTTATATGAAAATATATTTTTTAAATCACCAACAAGAAGTTAAAGTTTCAGATGCAAGTAGGTGTTTGTAGTCCTTGTATAATTTTGTGTTAATAATTTGTTAATATTAATGTAGAGAATGAATATATTGGTCTTGTCGTACATAGTCCCACATATGGAATGAAGGGAAGGGGCGACTGATGCAGGCATTGTCTCCACCAGCAAGTCCTCAGCGAGATGGAAGCCCCACATCCTCCAACAGCAGTGACCATGATGAGTCAGTCAGGTGAGTGATGTCATGATGAGAGCCTTACTTCTGAATAAATGTTGTTATTATGTGAAATTCTATCATCTACAGAAATTGCTTTTTGTGTCTCATACAGTGTGATGTGTGTTTCCTAATAACTGTTTATAAAATCTGTTATTGGTATTTTATCAAATTTATTGAATGCAGAAAATGGTATTAAAAAGAGCAGTGATAGAAAATGGAAGGTTGCTCATATTATTAATTGCTATCCCTTATGTAAGTTTATCATACAAAAATCTATCAAACATTCTTCTGGCAAGATTAACTCCATGTGTGAATGAAATTATTGGAGATCATCAGTGTGGGTTCAGACATAACAGATCAACAATTGATCAGATCTTCTGCATTCATCAGATATTAGAGAAAAAATGGGAGTAAAGTGGGACCATACATAAATTGTTTATATAGATTTCAAAAAAGCCTGTGACTCTGTTAAGAGAGAGTGTTATACATTATTCTCATTGAATTTGGAATACCAAAGAAACTAGTGAGTCTAATAAAATTATGTTTAAATGAAACCTGCAGCAAAATTCGTATAGGTAAATATTTATCTGAGTTATTTTCCATCAAGAACGGTCTGAAACAAGGAGATGCTTTGTCTCCATTGCTCTTTAACTTTGTGCCAGAATACACCATCAGGAAAGTCCAAGATAGGCAGGTGGGTTTGCAATTGAATGGGATGCATCAGCTATTGGCATCTTCTGATGATGTTAACTTATTGGGTGATTATTAAAATATTTATTAAAAACTTTTGCCGTCAATCACAAATATAATATTGTTAAAAGATTAAAACATCATTTAACGTTTCCTATCGAGTACTCGATTACATTGGAAACTTACACGACTAGTTTCGGCTATAATTTAGCCATCAACGGGTGTTATGTAGTTTAAACTTATTACATGAATTACTGATTGTTATTGTTTTTTATAATTTATATTCTTCATTTTTCTGTTGATGTTCTGATCCTTTGTATTTTTCTTCGTTGGTTGTATTATCACAGGTCACTATTAGGTTTTTATTTCTTATTTGTAGTGACGTCAATATTTTGTGTATGACTGTGAAGTAAAGTTTCAATTTTATCAATGACAATTGAAAATAGAAATATAGAAAATAAAATAAATAAATAGTAAAAATAAATCATGTGAACTTACCCAAGAAGTAATATCGTATTCGTATGTAAGAGAACGGAGATGTACAGGACTGAATTGGATCGTGGCTGGTTACCGACTGCGGTGCTAGTGGGTGAAAGGTGGTTTGTCAGGGTTGAGGTCAAGGTACTGAAGTGCTTTAAATATGGGGTTGTTAAGTTCAATACTATTATCATTAAGGCATAATTTTTGTTTATAATTTTGATATATGTAATATTTTTCTATTGTGTCCCTGTGTCTTTTGTTTTTTATTATTTTCAATATGTCCATTGTTTCATTGATTGTGTTATAAGCATGTCCTGTATTGAGAATATGTTTAGAGTATGCGGAACTATCTTTATTGTGTTTTATGGCTGCTATGTGTTCTTTGTATCTTTGTGTGAAGGTGCGACCTGTTTGACCTATGTATATTAGGGGGCAATCTTTACATTTCAATTTATATATACCTGGTAATTGATATTGGTTGTTTATGTTTGTAATTGGTTTTTGTTTGAGGATGTTTTTTATTGTGTTTTTAGTTTTGTAGGCTGTTTTTATTTTATTTTCTTTAAATAATTTAGTTATGAATTTGGTTTCTTTACCTATGTATGTA
>NW_019059723.1:839833-863765 GCF_000696155.1 Zootermopsis nevadensis | reverse complement strand
TGCCACCCCATCGAACACAAACAAATGGCTATAAATTACTTACTAAACAGAAAAAATATATACCCAATATCTATAAAAAACAAACAAATAGAATTAAACATCATTCAACAAATTCTTAAAGAAAACGGATTTAATAACTATAAACTAAATAAAAAACTTAATAATACAACAAAACATACAGGACATGCTTATAACACAATCAATGAAACAATGGACATATTGAAAATAATAAAAAACAAAAGACACAGGGACACAATAGAAAAATATTACATATATCAAAATTATAAACAAAAATTATGCCTTAATGATAATAGTATTGAACTTAACAACCCCATATTTAAAGCACTTCAGTACCTTGACCTCAACCCTGACAAACCACCTTTCACCCACTAGCACCGCAGTCGGTAACCAGCCACGATCCAATTCAGTCCTGTACATCTCCGTTCTCTTACATACGAATACGATATTACTTCTTGGGTAAGTTCACATGATTTATTTTTACTATTTATTTATTTTGTTTTCTATATTTCTATTTTCAATTGTCATTGATAAAATTGAAACTTTACTTCACAGTCATACACAAAATATTGACGTCACTACAAATAAGAAATAAAAACCTAATAGTGACCTGTGATAATACAACCAACGAAGAAAAATACAAAGGACCAGAACATCAACAGAAAAATGAAGAATATAAATTATAAAAAACAATAACAATCAGTAATTCATGTAATAAGTTTAAACTACATAACACCCGTTGATGGCTAAATTATAGCCGAAACTAGTCGTGTAAGTTCCAATGTAATCGAGTACTCGATAGGAAACGTTAAATGATGTTTTAATCTTTTAACAATATTATATTTGTGATTGACAGCAAAATTTTTTAATAAATATTTTAATAATATATAATCACAATATGACGCATTTACAATATCTTATTGGGTGATGATATAAATACAATGAAGAGGAAAGTGTGACAAAGTTTGAATATTTGGGAACAACAATAACAAATCAAAATAGTTATGAGGAAGTTAGGAGGAGACTAAATTCCTGAAATGCTTGCTACTTTTCAGTTCAAAATATTTTGTCTTCTCATCTGATTTCTAGGAACCTAAAGATTAAAATATAATAAACAACAATTTTGCCTGTTTTTGTATGGGTGTAAAACGTGGTCTCACTCCGAGGGAGGAACATAGATTGCAGGTGTTTGAGAATAATATGTTGAGGAGGATATTTGGGCCTAGGAGAGAAGAGGATGGGGCATGGAGAAAACTACATAATGATGAGCTTGAAAATTTGTACTCCTCCCCCAGTATTGTCAAGGTGATTGTGACAAGAAGAATGAAATGGGTGTGGCATGTGGCGCGCATGGGTGGGGCAGGAAGTGTGCACCAGGTATTGGTCAGGAAGCCTGAAGGGAAGAGACTGCAGGGGAGTCCTAGATATAGATAGCAGTATAATATCAAGTGGGATCTGTGGGAGATAGGAGTTGAAGGTGATTAGATTTTGTTGGCCTAGGACAGGGACCAGTGGAGGGCTTTGGTTAATTTCGTGATAAACCTTGGGTTCCCTAAGCTAGGTAGTTAGTTATGTAAGTTTAAGGTGGTAATGTCAAAAACAGTGTTCATGGAATGTGGAGTAAAGAATATCTCTTGAACTTTACTATATTTAAAAAAGTATGCATTTCCTGCATTGTGTCATGCCATTTGAGTAGAATGTTTGCTTTTTGCAGTCCTCCTCCACCCAAAGCTGGTCGATATGAGTTTTCACCAAGTTCATCAGCCAGTGCGAAGTTCAGCAACAATGGTAGCCCAGACGATTTCTCAGATGATGATGATGACCACCAATCAAAGTGAACAAATATGGCTGGTAGTGAATGAGCAACATACTTTATTGTTGTATTTTGAGATGAGCTCGTTCAGCTTTTACACAAGCTGTGATCAATAATATCTGGTTGAAATATGATAATGTAAGACCAAAGCATTAATTTTGTTTTTTATGAAAATTGATTTGACTTGATACAATTCAGAATCTTTCAGGAGTCATAAGCTGAAGAGAGAAGTAAAATATTGCTTGCAATTGTCATTATCATAATAGTGTGTTTGAGGTGAGAATTATGCACTCCATAAGGAAGAGAAAATATCCCTAGAAATATATACTCTTGATTTAATCATCATATATGTAGTGAACATGAAAATGCACATTGCTTACCAATAAGTAATTTTATAATGTAGGTATCATGCAAATTTATGTAAGGAGAAACATTAGAAACGTGTTATGGTATGTGGTTTAACGTACAGCTCATTTGTGAATGATTTCAATATTATGAGTAGGGCACTTGTATGTTGTTGCTGAGAATTACTGTTTTCATCTCATATTTATAAAATTTATTTATTAATGTGTTGTTGAGTTGCTTATTCTAATTTCTGATTAGAAAGTTGTTTTTATTGTAGCTTTGTTCCTAGACACTTGATACTTGTTGCCTAAGAACACAGGGAAGTGTTTTTTATGTAAATACATTATTTATTGTAGTACTGCACTGCAGTGGAACATGCACAATGTTTTAGTGGTGAAACATTTGAATTGCTCAGTGTACTGTGATGAGTGAGCAGAAACCAAGTTGTTATTTGAGTATTGTGACATTTTGCTCAGTCATTTGTTTATGTGTAAGGTACAGCTATATAATTTTCTGTCCTTATCACAGGACTACATGAACAATTTTTTGTTGTTGCATTGAAATGGTCGAACTCTTGTGTTTTATTTCAAGATCACAGGTAGTTCAAAAGCATGTGCATTCTTAAGTACAAGGGATGGAGGGGGGGGGGGGAATTTGGCCTGGACTTTTATTTATTCAGATGTCTACAGGCATTATACACATATGAAATAATGTTCAATTTTCTGTGTTTTGTTCTTGTTTTTCAATACATTTTTCCACCCCCTGGGTAACTTCAGATGCCAGCATCAAAGAAATATTTTGGCTGACTGCAGAACCAAGATTGCACTCCTTCAGTTGCCTTGTTATTGGTGTTGAACTGGTACTCCTTAAGTGGTCAAAAGATGTGAAAATCACATGGGGAAATACCTGAACTTTCAGGAGGGTGAGGTAGCACTCCCCCCTTCCCCCCCCCACCAAATAGTATATCAAGAACAGTGCCTGTCACCTATAGAGAATGTGGATAGGCATTATCATGTAGGATAATGATGCTTTTGGCCAGTTGGCTGTGCCTGTTGGTTCTGATGGTGGGCTTAAGTTTGTCTTTGAGTAGATCACAGTAGTGGTGTGCACTGCTGTTGCTGGACTTAATTTTGTTGCAGATAATGGCTTCAACATTGCCAACACTCATATTCACTTCTTCAGTCACTTCTTATGCAGATATGTGCCTGTCTTGTCATATAAGCTCATCTGCTCTTTGCTTGCTTGGTTCACTACCACTGCAGGGTGTGTTGCATGTGGCATGTTTGATATATGTTTTCCTGGCTGTCTTTGAATGATCGGCACCTTTGGAACATAGAACATGAAAAGCACTCTTGCCCAAATTGTAATTGAAGGCAACAGTGGATATCAACTGCCTTTCATCTTCAGTACACAAAAATATGGTGATAATACATGGTGCAACAGGGCTTAGAACATCACATGCCACCATGATGGGTAGACTGGTGATAAAAATCCATGTCATATTTAAATACCCTTCATATTTATCAAGATGAGAACATAATACATTAGTCACTGTTCAGAAGTTAAATTTTGTCTCTTAGATATTTTCTTAGGAATAAAATGTTTTCATATGATTTCCTCATTTAATAAATTCTCCATGTAGGTAAAATCACTTTTATTGTTGTTAGGAGGAAGGTCTGGTAAATATCTCCCTTGTAATTTTGCTGAAAGCAAATTATAAGCCATAACCTTTCCAGTGAATGAACTAAAATATTGTTAACAGTAAATAACCTCTCTGGACATATGCTTCCCTTTCCATCACTGATAATAAGAGACTGGACCCAACTTATGTGTATGACCTACCTCAGTATTTCACCAGCAGATTTGATTGATGGGTGTTGTATGGTTCCCAGAAATAACAGTGACTGTTTTCATATTAAGTTTGAACTGACTGCTTTTGGTAATGAAGATTGTATTTTCTTTGAGGTAAGAACTATATGTTTAAATATGACTAAGACAGGTTAAACAGTAGCAGATAGCAAGAAAATTTCTCATATTGTTACATGTGTATTTTTCCAGAAACAATAGTTTTAAATTTTTTGTAGGAGAATGTAAATTTAAGTATGGGAAGAGGTTTACTGTTATTGCTTTTTCTATATCCTTACCAGTAGAATGGATAAAGTGGCTGCATTTCATATTTGATTATTTTTATTTATAACTTAATTGGGGGTAATTGTTATGCAAAACCTAGCTTTTAGCAGTCTTGGTATTCACATACCATATTTAAATTTATGCATATTACTGGCAAAATAATTTTGTGTGTTGCTATTAGGACAGGATTTAAAATAATTTCAAATCTAAAGGGTTCTGACAATGGTGGATTACATTTTAAATCATTCATTGTCTGGACTTTTGCATCGTCCTTGTTTAAGAAGAAGAAGAAACTATGATATTTCAGAAACTGGCTCTGTTTCTATCTAGCTCTATTTAACGGATCCAACTGAGTAGGTACCTCTTGCCTGAAGAAGGAAACAGAGGAAGTTTCAGAAATGTGGTTTCTTCTTTTTGAACAAGGCGATGGAAAAGTCCAGACAATGAATAATTAAAATGATTTGTTCACCATAAGTTGTAATGATTGGTATCATAATATGGCTTAAATATAACAGTAAGTTTATGTCAGTGACAGATTTGTGGTATCCTGAATTAAAGAGAATCTTGTATTATGTGCCACAAATCATAGCAGGTGAGAAGGCAAGGGAAAACAGTATTGTGGTGGGGTACCTCTCAGCAGGCAGACGGTAGGAAAAAGAATCACCATCTGAAGTAGTATAACCATTACTACATGATATGCTCTCCACAGAGACAGGCAACTAACTGACCTGCTTCACTTCTGTCCACATCATTTGACCAGGTTAGGACATCCATGTATGACTCCATGCATGCCATTATGTATCATGAAACATCGCTTTTGAAAGTGGGTAAATTCCAACATTAATTCTGTTTGTTTGACCAGTCTTGCTTTAATTATATAATGATGTGTGTTTACAGTTAAAGAATGTTGTTGTGTTTGGCAGTTCTCTCTCTCATATTGATGCTTGGTATGTATTTTTGTTTAATTCTAAGTATTCTCTACTTGAGTTCATGAAATGGTCTTACACATTCTACCATTCAGTGGTAAGTTTTTATATTTTACCATTCCTAAATGTAGTTGTATTAATAGTATCAGTTTGTGCCTTTATCTTCTTCATTAATACAGTGAACCAGCTTGTTAAAATATGTATTTGACTCATCTTTGATAGTTGCAGTAGGTGTTCTTGCACAGGAATTAATCATGTACCTCTCTCTTCATCACATTTTTGTTTGCAAATTTTCAGTTTTTGTTTTCAGTGCACTGTATTTGTGACTGAAATTTATTGGTCCTGACAAACATGAAGGTGATGATGCAAACAATTATAAAACAATAGAAAGGCATGTAGTAATTATCAGGAACTTTTATCAGTTTCACTTCCCAGCAACAATAAAATTTGGAAGCTCTTAGTCAAACACCTTGTAATGTGTCAGATATTATTTCAATGTCCTGAATATGCAGTGTACATAAAAGGTTTAAAAATGTCAGTAATGCACATATGTGAAGTAAAATAGTAACATTTCATAATTCAGTTCACAGTTTTATTTCTTAGTGCAGTATTTGTTGGAAGATAATAGACCTGCACATTACTAAAAATGGTCTTGGCTAGCTGTTACGAGAGTTATGTGTATGTGTTGCTTACAGCCAGTGTACTATAAGAAACATTCGAGAACATAAGTGATAAATATTTATTTGAGTATTAGTTTGAAAACTTGAGTGAAGTGAACTGCATAGTGCATAGGATGACAGTGGATTTTTCAGCAGCACTCAACTGCAATTAAGCTAATTACATTAAAGAGAGAGCTGGTTGAACAATCCAAGCCACTTTAATTGTTCTTAAACATACTTCTTATTACTTTAACTTCAGTGGTAAAACATTTGCCACATATGACTGATTTAGTTTGCTATATAATGCTGTTCTGTTGGTACTTTACCATTTCAGATTTGCTTGTTGACTGAAACAGTAAACTTCTTATCACTGTAACAACCCAGAAGATGGCCATCTTCAGACTCACCACCATGAGGTCCTAAAGTTAAAAAAGGAACATGATATTAGAGGAATTGCAAAACTTCCAACCAGAATTATCTCTGATTTACCTTCATGATACTCTTGTGAAAGAAATCTAATTATATTACAGCCTAGTGTGTGGAAACAGGAAACTCAACGTTTTAGTGAGAAAATTAAAGTAAAGAACCCATGAGACTCAATCTGTTATTCTTAATGCTGGATGCAAAAAAGAAATATGATTTCACAAGGAGTTAATTTATGACACAGTATAATGAGAAAATAATGTCATGGTCAGAACAGTACACATATGTAGTTATTAAAACTTGATCACTTGCTTGTTACGTTGAATGAGGAATTGCATAATGTGTGTGACATGACTGAAAAACTATGAGAATGTAAGGACCAATAGAGAGAAATTTGGGGCTGTGAAAAGGAAAGCATCTAGTTGTTTGTGTTTATGAGATGATAAAGTTGCGTCATATTGTGATAAATATATATTTGTTTAAATCTTGTCAGTCTAATCACAATAAAATTCCTATTAAATATTAAAATATTACTATAATTAACATTTAAATATTTAAAATATATTAAATGATGTTCTCTATCGAAATGTTCGATTTACATTAGATCATCACTTTTTTTACACTTGTTTGTGTTTCTTTATGAAATTATAGGCTCCATATAAATGAAGAACCAACAAGTCTTACATATTCAGCAAATTATGGTCATAAGGACAAATGCAGGATAAGGGACCGTAGAAAATGTAGGAAAATAAATTAAAGTCCTTAATATTTATTATATTCCATGAAAGTCACTTTGGGTGCATGCTAACCTTTTTTGCCTTAACACTGATTTTAATTATATTATGTAATGCTCTTGCCTTCAAATATTAATAGGTGATGTTCTTCTACTTCTCTGTATTTCGTTACCAACAAACTTAATGGTGTGGTGATATTGAGATTTGCTTGCATATTATCATTGTAATGTGAATATAGGCTGTGAAATAATAGTTTGTGTCTTGTTTAATTGAAATGTGGTTTATAATGTGTCAGATTTGGTAGGCACTGTTTTGTAAAGCTGATTTCAGAGAACAAATTATAATCATAATATATAACTGTTGTACAGTCATTCACAACACACAGGAGTCTAGTTTATATTATTTGCTAGATTTATAATATTTTCTGTAGACTAGTTTTAAAGATACATTCTTGTATTTTTAAGACAGTTTTACAAGCCCCTCACGTATTGTTTCAGACTGTATCTGATATTTATGATGCTGACATTTTATGTGTTGGCTTCTCTTATTTCACCAATTTGAAAGCATTTTCTATATGCTACAAGAATCATGATTAAAACTGGGAAAAAATTAATTTGTTTCATATTTGAAGCTGTTTGAACATAATGAACTTGGAGACCAAAGAGAGAGATCATTATTCCACAGAGCAAAAATGTACATTTAAACTGCAGACTATTTCTTCCATTTCAAATAAATTCTTCCATTGACTTGATGCTCTGTATTAAATGGTATATTTTCATTGCTTTGTTGATGTCATGACTATTCAACACAGCTGATATAAAAGGCTGCCATTACACATGATCACCAACCATCTCAATCCAATCCACATCTTCATAAGATTTATTTTAATGTTTTTGTCTCATTCTTCCAAGCTCTCTATGAAGTTTGTTTGCTTCATTTAAGCTGTGTATTCTGCATTATTTTATTACCATAGGATGTCTTACATAATGTGTATAAATCACAGATTTACTGCCCCTTTCCCTTGTAATGTAGTAAAATCCCATTTAAAGTATGAATTTCTAAGAAAGACTGGACTGATAGCACAGGCATTAATGTTTTATATGGAATGGGTAAAATGTTGTAATCTCCTTCTGTTGTCATGCCGCATCCTTCTTGTACCCCATGTGGTCCATACAAATTTTTTATATGAATTAATTTTTTTCCTTGGTTGTATTTTGAGCCACAACACAGACTGCCTAATATACACAATTGACATCATTCATTAATGTATCAGTTCATTTCATATAATTTGTATTTATTTCAGGTCCCTGATGGGTTGTGAATGGTAAATTATTCAAAGCTGCAACAGCATTCAGAACTTTATGCTCAACGCTGGGTTGTTGCATGTGTGTGTATGCCAAACTTGTGAATGAAATACTTTTCTGGTTGCACAGAAACTTCATCACTTGTTTGTTGTAATGTTTACTGTTTGTTGAATATTGGACCAAGTGACTGAAAAACACATGTCCAGGCCACTTTTGTTTACAAATATATTTCTGAAATTTGATTGTTTATTGTTACTTGTAGTGGTGAATTTTATACATGCTAACTTCATCATCTTTTAGCTTGATGAAAGATTAAGATTCTTGCCACTATTTGGATTTCATGCCTGTAACTTGAAAGTGTAGTGCTTCATCCATTACATGTATTGCCATGCTGTTTTGTAAGAAATTACTAACATAAGCACCTCTGCTCTAAGAGTAAGCAACAGAACATTTTTAAAATCAAACATTTTGCTTCGTTGTGATATATTTTAATGTGTCTTTGGTGTTTGGTAAATTATTTTTTGGTAGAAGCCTTTCCTACAGAGCACTAAGGGTGCAGTATTGATGATGATCTTCTGGGTTTCAGCACCATATAGACTGGTCAGTAGATGCTAACGTTTTGGAGCAACATACTTTCTCCATCTTCATGGTTGAAGTGATGATGCTGAAATCACGGATGAACCCAAACCGTAAACATGAAAGGGAAAATGGCTTCTCTCTGAGTCGGGTATGGAAGCCTCTCATGACCTGAAAGAATGGAGACAATCTGCCACCGATTAATGAACCTTGTCTTGTGGCTGACTTCATCTGTCCTTCCCTCCTCTCTCCATCTACCTGCACTCCTCTGATACCTGCTTGCAGTCTTCCTATTACCTCTACCTCATTCCATCCTGAAAGGCCTATTCCTTCAGACTTCCCTTCCTGCCAACCTATATAATCCCTCTCATTCTCAGCATTGTCACTTCAGCCCTGAAGATGGAAACAATATGTTTCTCTGAAATGTTGGCATCTACCAGTCTACACAGAACCAAAACCTAGAACATCATCAACACTGCCATGAAACCTTGATTCTCACAAGGGTACATTGATTGGAAACTGTTTTATTTTCTGGTCTATACATTCTTCTTGTCAGTGCTCTATTATATTATTCTTAAACTGACTTCATGTCTCTGTAAATGTGAATCACACATTTTATTATAGTTAATGTTGTGTATGGGACCAGGGAGAAAACTTACCATATATGTGACTGACATGAAGAGAAGTGACTTTACCTTTGTAAATAGATAAAAAATGTGTACGTACATCTGTTGCACACTGGTTGCTCTTCTTGAGTACATGTTTATTGTGTTTGAGTGGTGAGTATATTAATGTGGTTGCAAACAAATTGAGCTATTTTCCTTAATTTATGTGTTGGTATTGTAACAGTATTGTATATTTAACAAGACTGTAAGAACATGTTGTTAAATAGGCCACAATCCCATCAGTAGACCGTGGCACATGTTGGAGATAAATGGTCACCCTCACAGTTCAGCACCATTACACCCAAAGAAAGAGTGCCATAACATGTTTAATAAACACTGGGTAGACCCCAGAACCAATCTGGTGAAGAGAAAAAAATCTTTATCCCTATTAGGAATTAAACCCTGGTCATTCAGATTAGAGCCAGTTACTGTTAATAAATCTTTCAGTTTAAAATTATGACAACATACATGCAAATAAACTGTTCTAATTACAGTTAGCAGGGAGTCATCAACATTAATGTGCTTGCCTGAGAGCCATCAGCATAGTTTCTTTTCTGTGATTAATGGTTCTTTCCTAGTTGGTTTATTTTTTGGTCCTTGGCAAGATTAAGGGAGTCCCAGTATGTGGGCTGTTGGAAATATACAAACAGAATGAAGAATGCCTTATAAATATAAATTAGAATTGTAAGACTTGAGGTTCTCACAGCGGTGAGTATGAAGATATCCGTCTTCTGGGTTATTGCGCTGTGTAGTCTGGTCGATGTTAACCAACGTTTCAGAGGTCATACTGCCTCCGTCATCAGGGCGATGGTTAACATCGACCAGACTACACAGCGCAATAACCCAGAAGACGGATATCTTCATAAATTAGAATTGTCTCTGCAAAGAAATGGCATAGCATACCAGTCCGGGATGACTAATTACATGGTGTAGTGTCTTCATTGTACAGCTGTTATTCACTTTAAGAAATGAGTTATTGTAATGAACTTGAGCCAGTTCACACCTTCATAGCCTTGTTCTTGTATATTGCTTTAAAATCATTCTGTCTTGTATGCTCAGGTATCCCATGTGGCCGCTATCTGTGATGTTTACCAACTACATTGTTTTATATGTCTCAAGGCTTAAGAAGAAATGTGTACAAGATATTTTGATACCTGTGATGTAATGGAATTGTTTGCTATGGACTGAACCTTCCTGTTCATGCAGCCTCACAGCATACAATAAGTGAAACATTGGCAAGAACATGGAGTATATAAGACTGTACACTTTATTGTATTGAAGTCACTATTTTTAATTTTAATGTAATGCTTATTTATAGTTGGTTAGTTACTTTGATTGACTTGGAGAATTTTCACATTGGTTACACAATTTGCTCATTGTGTAAAGTATGCATCCTGCTTTTACCCTAATAATTCGTGGAAAGGTGTTTGAAGATTTATTTTCTTCCATATAATTTGCTTCATGAATACTGTTGCCAGCTAAATACAGAATGTGTATACATTCCTGACTGAAGTGCATTGTAGACTGATGTGGTAACAAGGGGAATTGTATTATGTTTCATGCTGGTGATAAAAGAAATAAATAAATAAAGAAATGTAATGTGTATTATATTTCATTCTTAATTTCCTTGATTGACAAGGTTTTGATTCTAGGCATTGTTTTGCTTTTGCCAAATCCTGAATTAAGTTTTTGTATTATCCTCAATCCTTCCAGGCAAATGTTTGGAGATTTTTCATATTTTCCTCAGTCCATCCAGGCAGAATTTTGGGTAGTAGCTTAAAACTGACAATATCTGCTGTTTCCCACATCATTCCCAATTAATTATCCATTCAGCATCTTTTGATGCTATACAGAGGGACCTCCATTGTATAGGAGTCCCCTACCTATTGCCGACGTTAAGAATATTAATTATAAACAATTGAGAAATTTGTCTAAACGTAACTTCCGCTACCTTAGATAATCGATAACACTGATCAAGGCATGTCATATCAGTGTAAATAACACCAACTTATGAACTGTGGAATACGGCTACTTGGATTCTGAAACCAACTATATGTAATAACATTGAACGCGAGAAATTTATATATTGGATGTTGGTCAACAGTATTCAACTACGCCGTTTCCCGCTAACTATTCTAAAATTTATGTAGGTTAGTAAAGAAGAACAGTGGATGTGAAAGTAACTATTTTATCTTGAGAAGTGTAGATAAAGTACTGGAACATTTATTAAGATGGAAGACAGTGGGTGTAAGCGTCTGTTTTTGTTTATTTCTATGATTTAGAACGAAATATGTAGTGTATATAAAACCTGGCGAAGAAAGAAAGCGCCGGCAACCTCCGTAATGCGTTCTCCATTTTACCATAATTTTGAAAGGAAGTAAGTAGGCATTGAGAAATGGTTATAACCTCTATATTTCCAATGCAAAGATATTATTTAATGTCTACTTACTTCCCACCCACCCAGAAGAAACATATATAACATAACATAATATTCGCAAAAATTCCATTGCGCTTAAGCCTACGGTTACTAGACCCAAGACAGTTCCTTTTAACCTATCAAGCTACATTGTAAAGTTAGTCTACTTTGCATACTTTCATTTGAGCATGTCATGTGGAATTATATTCTGGGGAATCTCAACAGACAGCAAAAAATTATTTTACGTTCAAAAGAAAATTATTAGAATTATAACAGTTAGTAAAAGGAGACCCACATATAGGGAATTTTTAAAGAAATTTAATATTAACATAAAGTTAGTCTAGTCTGTCACCAATTTGAATTTGTTGGAGAAGTGTGAAAATATGTCAATATAAGGCAACTGTATAGGTTTTGTCTTCATTAGTGCAACTATAGGATTATTGTTTTTAAATTATAATTTATTCAGACCATCTTACAAGGAAGGAGGAATAAGTAAATCTTCAATATTCTGTAAAGATGTACCATATGAGATACATGTATTTTAAGTTACCGTTAAGTTATCATCTGGTTTTTTATTTTTCCAGCACCATTGGGTCCAAGGCTGAAACGTCTGAAAACAGATAAAAAGGGCCGTTTGGCTGCCCTGGAGAAGCTGAAACAGCTGAAGGGTAGTAAGCACAAATATGAAATATCGGGAGTTGTTAATGTGTATGATGAAGTGGATGAGAGGGAGTATACAAAGAAAGTTCTTGAAAGGCAAGATGATGATTGGATTGTTGATGATGGTATGTTATTTTATGTATGTAAGTTTAAGAATTTATTGTCATTGCTATTCTGTGTGTCTTATTTTGAATGGTGTTTCCTTTTTCTTTTCCTGTTCCTTCTATCTGTTATGCAGAGCTTATAACTGAAGAAATTACAGAGCACGACAGTATTATTAAGATTGATTTGGATTTGTGATCTAAGTATTTTACTTCTCATAGGACAATAATGAATGCAGCTTTAATTGGATACCTAGATGTATTTTTGTCACATTTTATGTTCACTAAATAGAACATTTGTAGATAAGGTGAAATAGGTATTTTATTTATGTTTATGAGGGGTTGAATTTAGTACATTAGGTAAGATTTATAGCACAATTAACATTATAATGAAATCATCTATGTTGAGGCTTGTTAAATTTTATCTTTGTTCCCTATCACGACAGATCAGTCCAATATTCGTTCCCTTCCCAGCTTTACCCCACCTATCACCCATCAATGAGTGTTTAATTAACTTGATGGCAGGTATGCATATGTAATGTACAGTGATAATATTTGGCAGCAATGCTGATAGCACATAATAGCCTTCCCTCTATGCACATTGACTGCATCATGACTTCCATGAGAATTATTTTAATGGGTTAATTTACATTGGGCCATATTATATGAGAAAAGAGTTGAAGCTTGGTAGATTGTGTATAACAGCTCAAATCTAGAATGATGTTTGTTGATATGCATTCAGTACCTTCGGTTCCACATATTTGCTCACCTGACATCTGTTACTGGTGATTTCATTGCATTGTCTGCTTTTTGACTGCCATCCAATAAAAGCTTCATATTTTTAAAAGATGTCACCATACAAGACATCACATCTAATGATATTATTGTCATATTGGTACTGCTGACAACAGAAGGTTATGAAATTCTGAAGTCTATTTACTTCCAATTGCATGTTGTTTGTATTGAGTTTTATAAAAATTGGCTAGTGAAAACTGGTTAGTGTGTTTCTTGTTGATGTCCATAGTTTGCATGTGATGAGCAGATACATGCACCTCACAAATAGCATTCTGAGGAAGAAACTGTGTTCCTTTAGAACTGTAATAAGAAATTATTTTTTTTTCACTGATCTGGTCTCATTAGTAATGTTGGAATAGGTATTTGGGGAGTATATATAAACAGGTTTTATTTGCAGATGGCTGTGGGTATGTGGAAGATGGACGTGAGATATTTGACGATGACCTGGATGATGACTCCATCATATCTGCCACATCACGGAATAAGAGAGAAAGAGTTGGATCAAAGAAAGGGAAGCGTGGAAAGGAGTGTGATCAGATGTCTGGTGGCAAGTGTGGCAGCATCAGAAGCTTGCTTATGAACATGCCAGCCAAGAAGAGGAAAGAGGTACAGAGAAACTGAGGCATTATATCTCAGTGTATTGTAGGAAGTGTTTCACAACAACTGTATTCCGCGGTGTGCACTTGTCAGCCACATGATGGCACACCACAAATTTTTGCCTCATGGAAAGGTGGTATGAAACTGTACATGGCTATAAATATGTATTTGCATATAAATCCTTTCCCCATAAATGTGCAGACATATGGAAACAAAATGTAGCACATGTTGAATAAAACTATTCATGATGAACAAGCATGTGTGTCTGTTTGTCTGTGTCTGTCTGTTAATTTTATGAATTCTAATCTTGATTAAGATAGTGCCTTTTTTCTAACTATAATGTGTGAATATGCAATTATAAAAATTCGTGGTCCACTTGAAACCTTGTGGCAGCGCACTGGTGAACACTATCTGTCAACATACCAAATTATGTGTCATAGTAAAGGATTTTGTGTGTGTACGTGTGACATTTAGGTTTATGTGTACCTGCATGCATAGATTCTTCAACAGATTATAAATATTTAAGAACAAATAATAAATTAAACAAGTGGCAGAGATATTAGGTATTCGTTTGTCACTTTTTCATCTACAGTTAAATTCACTAGAAGAGTTTTGTATGCTTGAGAACCTTATGTAGGCTCCCTGTTTGCAAGTGACATACTTGTAACAAAAGAATGGTGGAATCGGAACTGGTTAATGGAAGGAATAGATTGTATGTAATTTTCGAATTCCAGTATTTTGTATATGTACATTAAGGAATTTGTTGTAATGAAGACTTGCATTTTGTTCACATGTGCATTAGATCCTCCTTTTCCATAATTTTGAGAAGAATAAAGTGGATCAGATGTAGCATAAATGGGGGGGAAATAAGAAATACATGTAAGATTAACTTGAAACGACTTCTTGGGAAATCTAGGTGTAGATCGGAGGATGACATTGGAGTGGATGTTACAGGAAATGTGTGAATATGGTGGGGTTAGTTTGAGACAGTTTCCATCAGTCTGTATCATGATTTGGTGTTTTATTTTACAGAAGATGTGATGTATGTTTGATTTATTTATATATTTTTATGTTTTAAGGGGAAATTATTGTCATCTCAGTCTCAAGGAAATTCTTTTCCCTGTAATTTATTCTAAAAATGGCTGTGAATTATTGATATTTCAGAAACTTGAAGTTTGTTGTCTGATTGCAGGCACCTGTGAAACTAGATGAAGATGCCATTCTGGGAGATATCATGGAGGAGCTGAACAATGGTGATATTGGTTCGAATGTGATAAGACCTACTGCCCCTCATTCTGAAAGGAAGATAAGAACATTGACTCCAGTCCTGCCTGTAGATTTGGAAGCCAGGTAAAACTACATCATTTAAGATCTGATTCCGATACAAAAATGTAAAATTGCCTCGTCTGAATTTTACTATTAAGGACAATTTACTTATTGAGTCAGTTTGTACATATAAGAACTTCCTCTTGGCTTTTGATAATATTTCTGCAGATTTTCAGCATATTGTAGGGAATTGAAGCAAATCACATATCAGCTCTTAAGTCATGTGTAATTGTATGCTTTTTACCAGGAGCTATATCCAGTCACTGACTGGCCCTCCAAAGTTGACTGTGAACTCTGTGATTCCAAAGGCAGTGGCAAGAACTCAGATTGAAGCTGTAGACAATGAAGAGAAAATCAAGAGAAAGAATATGTTGCCAGAGGATGTAAGATAAATACGTAGCTTTCCTTGTTCTGAACATCACAGTTTTTCTTATGTTTATTTGCCTTCGTATTTGGGAGGTGTTGAGTATCTTTGCTGGAACAGATTTTGTATTAATTCTTACTTTATTTGGAAATATTCTGAAGCAAAATTCAAGTACATTGGAAAGCACCATTTTTAATTGGAAAATGTGTTCATCAAGGCTTAACCTGTTCACAGTACTGTCATGTATTTGTGTCCCTTTGTGACATATAACTTATAGATTGTTATGATGGAAGGTTGTTAGGCCTAATTTAATACTCTTACTGGAGGACCAGACATTTTCAACTGTCCATGACTGTTTAATCAATATATTTGCAACTAGTCTTCATATTTAGAGGCCATCTTTATTTCCAACCTAAGACTGCACTATGAAGTGGTGACAATGGACTCACTTAAATGCTGTAAGGAATTATTAGTCTTCCACAGGTAGAGAAAAAAATATTCTTTCCATAGTTTGGTGAATGAGTTATCACACCTGAAGTAATAATTTTATTTGATATTTGTTTCAGCATGATTCAGATGACATGTTTGTAATTAATACTCCTTCAAATGATGATACCAACCCTGTAACATCAGAAATAATTGCTGAATTTGACTGCAATGATATAGTTTTTGATGAAGCTGTCATTAAAGAGGTATGATTGAAGTGTTTCTCTGTTATAATTTTGCATGCACACCAGAGTGTGTACAAAGTACAGTGAGATTTTTTCCAAGCATCACAGAAAATAACAGAACAGCTACTGGAAACAAGCTTATGTGTTATGGGCTGGCCAAAGTCCTAGATTATGAATCCTGTGTTACTTTAACTCCCACTGATGTACTTGACCAGTGCAATAAGCAGTCTTTTACTCAGTTGTGTTATCTTCAGTATTGAAATTTCATGTGTGAGATACACATTGGAATAGTGATCATTTGTGTTCTGTGCCTGTACGAAAAGTAGTTTTACATTGAAAGTAAGGAGAACATTCTGGTATAAATTCCAGGATCTTATAGTTCCACATAGAAGAGGTTGCATAGAATTGTAAATAGAGGCAAACAGGGTTGTTACTGGAAGAAGATTCAAAGCAATATACCAAATGCTGAATGAAGAGTAATTGGATGAAATTGGTGCCAGGGTTAAACATATTTCTCAAGAATCCCTCAGATGCCTTGCACTGGAGACCAGTTTTTCAGAAGCATCAGCACAGCTTATCACAAAACTTCTGAAAGTGACACTCTATACTCTGTGCTGTGAAACTTACAATGAAGCAAGGCACACTAGCTGCCACCTTCTGTAAGACTCTTACTATTGTGTTTTCAAGCTCTGGAGACCTCCAGATTTTCATTTATGTAGCTGTATTTTTTCTGGAAGAGTAGGACATTATTGAAAATATGTATAAGCTTTTGCCAATATTAATAATAATTTATCCTCTTAACATGTCACAAGGTGCAGCTTGAATTTTTAGTTATACTACCTTCTAGGTAGTGTTGTCATGTTGTTAGGTAGTGCCATAGCTTTCTTAGACATGACCATATTGAAAAATACTATATTAATAAACTCTTGTTTGCAGATTCTGAATCATAGGGTGAATGTAAGGACAGTAAGTTGTGTGAATAATAAAATAAAAATAAATAATCTGTTTTTGAATGTATTTACACAACTGATGCATTTTGTACTAACAGAAATTATGCAGCATAATAGTTAAGGTAACTAGTGAATGACTTGCAACCACATGATCCTGCATTTACAGAACAGATACTGGAGTTTGCACAATCACAGACTAATATGCAAGGTTCTGTCATGTAACTACAGAATTTGTGAATGGTTAAGTGTGAGTGCAGGTTGGGTAATCAGAGCAATCTTCAAAGACACAATGCTAAAAGACATGTGGAATATTTCTGTCATCATTTGAATGACTGATAGATGAAGAATGCTGGTATGTATTCTTTGAATGAAATTGATTCAGGCATATGTGAACACTTTGAGGGAAGTGTTTGTGGACAGCAAGCTGCCCCAACCACAAGTAATGTTATTTTTATCTATGGGAAACTGTGAATAAAAATATTTCTAGATGAAATGCTCGCACAATGAAAGAACTGAAGGAAAATGTCCAAAGAGAAATTTCCTCTACTTCCCAAGAACTTTAGTGTATGAATGTAAATGTTTTACAGAGGTACATGCAGATCAACAGAAGGTATTTTCCAGGACCTGGAATTGGTGGTAGGTTTTATTTTTAACGTTTAGGTTGTAGGTGTGGTTTGTCAGTTCCACTAGCAGTCTCAGTGTCTCCAGGTTGACGTGAAAGGAGGAGAATCTGACTCTTCTGCCTGAGAGGCTCAGCAGTTATCAGGAAGCTTGAAAATAATCTCACTGTATATTCATAAATTAAACTATTATCTTACATATACATCTCTTCAGTTAGAGTTGTATTGTATAGTAAATATCCTTGATGGTCTAGCCAAAAAGTCACTGTTTTTACATATTTGTAGAATTAATTGGATTTTTCCCATCATACATTTCTTGTTTCTTACATGCTTTATGTCATCCATCCATCTCATACATATTAATGTGATAATTAATAATATTACAGGTGGAACTGGAGTGCCAGAAAACTGAGAACTTGAAGGAAAATGTAGTTAATGGAAGCCTATTGCAGCCACCATCAACCACACGTGCTGTCACTGGGTACATTCATCAGGTTATAGTATTGTTTTTGTGTGTGTCACCATGATAGAGAACTTTGTTTTTTATGAACCAAGGTAGAAATTCATGATCTTGGAATAGGTTTATTTCTCATGAAGGCATATTACCATAAATCCAAAATTCATAATTCATTCTTTGTCAACAGGTTGTCTTCTAATCTTGGAGCGCAAAAGATGCTGTAATAAATTGTTTAGTTGATTTATTAAATAAGTTATTGGTTTAAATTTGGCCCATAGATGTGGATATTGCTGACTAGTCTAGACTAGCATTATTTCATCTGTGATACTCAATGTTACTATGAGTGCACCACGAGTTTGGCGTGGAATGTTTTTGTGCAGGACAGGACGGCAACTATGCAAATGTGCACTATGCTGTTTTTTGACATTGTTCCCATCTCATAGACATAGACCCACAGGTCATCCACATGTTATGTGTTTGTGCATATGGTAGAACCTTTGTAAACATGTGATGATATCAAATGGGTTGATAATAATTTCCTTAGCTCTTCTCTCCCTTTTAACATAATTACTGCATAGAAGAACATGCATGTTGCAGAAGTATTCAACAATCGGATGGTTAATTGCTATGTTTTCTCTTTCTGCTTAGCCCAGTGAAAGTGGGACCGGAAGCAGATAAGAGATTTTCAGCTGTGTGGGATACCATGGCAACTGCAGGTGTTATTGGTTGTAGCAGCAGCAGTAGTACCAATGGTACAACAGATGTGAAACTTGACTTGACACAATTGCCACTTGTTTCTACAGAGTCTGGTGAGAAGGTATGTTTTATCACTGACACTGTGCAAATGTGCATGTGCCCAGGTTCAGTAATTTTCACTAAAATACTGAGCCTAATATGCCATCATGTGATCACCACTTGCAGGTGCTAAGAATCTTCTGGTGGGATGCATATGAAGAAGGGTTCAAGCAGCCTGGTGTGGTATACCTGTTTGGGAAAGTGTGGATTGAGTCAGCAAAAACTCACGTCAGCTGCTGTGTTGCTGTGAAGAATATCCAGAGAAGACTGTACCTGCTACCACGTGAAAAGGTTAGTGTTGAACTGTCAAGTCTGGTAGTAGAATCTGAAGGTCAAACAGCTCATACTAAAACCTGCTTTCAGATACTGTTATGTGCCACTTCCATTCAACTCCCTTCCCCACATCTAGTTCCCAGAGATACATTTTAATATTATCTCATTTCTTCAGTCTTTTAGACTCGTGTTCAGTCCATCTTGTAGGCTTGATTTCACTGTTCTTTCTAAAGTAGCAAGTGACCTGTTTAAATTGTGAAGGTCCTGGTTCTGTAGTATCTCTTGTACATAGGACGTATTACAAAACATTTACTTGGCTTTGCTTCCCTTTGAGTGATTTAATATTATTATTTGTATGTTTGTTAGTTTTTGATTAGAAGAGACAAGCTAGGACATTGAATGTGAGCCCACTTATTTCTCCATCTAAAGTAGTTGCCATCTTGTCAGACAACCATCACTTGCTGTTGCCATTCTTTTAACTGTTGATTACACAACAGTATAATTCCTGTATAGTTTCCATATTTTCATTCTCTCGTCTTATACTTTTTTTCAGTGATTCCTTTATATCAATCCTTTGGTATTGTTTTCTATCCTGATTTTCCTGAAAATCAAGTATAACCATTTCATCCGAGTGGGTTGTGTTGCTTTAATCATGTAGACAGATACTTTATCATATCCTCATGATTTATCAGTTTATGTTCATAAATAGAACATATAACACATCAACAGCAAACAAATTACAGTTTTACACTTTCACAGTTTCTAGTACTCTTCTGGCAAGGATGCAGTGGGTGGGAGATTTATCATGTGACAAAGGAAATAAGAAATACATGAAAATTTTTGATAGGAAGATTTCAGGGAAAGAACCTGGGGGACTGAGGTACTGATGGAAGGATAATATTAAAATGGGTCCTAGAGAGACAGATTTTAAAGATGTGAAATGGGTTGAGATGGTACAGTATATTGCCCAGTGATTGGCTTCTGTTATTAAATTGGTAGATTAACCAATTGAATAATTATCAGTTGCTCAGAGAAGAACCCTGAATCACATATTTGGTTTGTTAGTTACTTGGAAGTGGGTTGAATTGAAAGTATTTTATCTTTTATGTTCAAGACCATTATTTTTTTTAAAAACAAAGCAGTGAAGATTTATTATAGATGAGGATGTGTTAATTTTGTTTTCAGCATTATAACATGCAGACCAAGACATCACTGGATGAAGATGTGACCATTATGGACGTGTACAAAGAATTCAATGAAAAGATAGCAGAACGCTACAAGATCTTGGAGTTTAAGTCACGTAAAGTTGAACGAAACTATGCTTTTAGCATCCCTGATATCCCTGTGAAGTCTGAGTACTTGGAGATCATGTATCCAGTGAGTATGTGAGAACATTGGAGGTAAACTGGTACTGTTCATTGAGTAAACATTCATTCACACAAATTTTGGATTTGAATGAAATCAGATTTTGTTTCCATCCAAACTTTGAATAATTTTGTTCACTGAATGTCATGCTTTTGCTGTATACTGTGGCACGGTGGATATTCATGAAGTCTTCAAAAACTATATTAGAATATTTTTTCATACATTATTCATGTAGTTTGAAATTGGTAGGTATGTAACGAACATAATTTTTGTGGGGAAACTATTGGACAGTGAACACTTTCAAGAATAGGAAGGATGTGGTAAGATAATATTAAAATTGATCTTAAGAAGGTGGTTTAGGGGATATAAACTGGTTTGATGTGGCTCGGGATTGTATCTGTGCATTTTTTGGTTTTAGTGGTTCTGTTATATATGCATTAAATAACTAGTAATTTAGTTTATTCAAGCAATGCATATTATGATAGGCCACCCAGCCAATGTTGCCGTCTGATCTACAAGGTGAAACATTCAGTCATGTGTTTGGTACGAACACAAGTGCTCTGGAGCAGCTTCTATTGGACCGGAAGATGAAAGGTCCCTGTTGGCTTGATGTTAAAGGTGCTCAGGCAGTCACCAATCCTGTCAGCTGGTGCAAAGTTGAGGTAAGTTATAGGTAGGAGTCAGCTCCTGTTTTATTTGTTGGTGTTGCAATCAAAATAATTAACTCTTATAAGCTTATTCATTATGAAGTAATCTAGTTAAATATGATAATATTAATTTAAAAGTAGGGTTTGACATTCTCATGGTTGTGAGTACTAAGGTGGCTGTCTTCTGGGTTGTATCACCATGTGGTCAGAAGTTTACCAACATTTTATCAGGGCCTGATGATGGAGCCAGCAGTGACCTCTGAAATGTTGATAAACTTGTGCTACACTACATGGCACTACAATTCAAAAAACAGCCATCCTCATATTGCTCTCACTTTGAATTTTGTGCAACAATTGTATAAATCATTAGGTATTGGTGTGGTGCATTTTAGGGTTCAGAAGTATCAGGCTGTCAGTTAATAAATGAATTGAATTGAATTGAAGTTCCTGACATTATCCATATCTTGCATATCATGGCATTGTTATTGATGCTTGGAAGTTATAAAGTAACAAGATGAGAGGTCATTGAATTTGTTTATTCTGGGTTTTGCAAAAATTAATTGTTTCTATGAAGTTTCACAAGCTATGAAAGCCTCAGAATAGTTTATAATTTTGTATGTGGACTGTCTTTGTTATATGGAGTCATTGGTTGAAATCATATTGTGTTGTAGTAACAACTACTAGAGCACATATTGCTAACAGGAAGTACCTTAGTTCAAGACCTAGTCAGTCCTGGTTACAAAGCTGTAGTGTGATGGGTTTTCTCACTGCTTTTCTATTCCCACTGCCATCAGTATTTCTCTTGGTTATAAATTGTAGTTTTCAGTAGTTGGTGGAGTACTGTTAAATAAGTCGCTCTGTGTTTCTCAGGTAACTGTGATGAAACCAGAACATGTTGCCTTCTCCTTCCCCTCCACCACTTGTGGTGATGACATTGAACATGCGCACAGTGCTCCATCCTACGAGTGGTCACAATGAGATAGTCATGATTGGTTGCCTGGTTCATAATGGCTTCCATGTGGACAGAGCACCTCCTCAACCTCCATTCCAGCAGCACTTCTGTGGTCAGTATAATCTCTGTTGAAAATTCTTTATTATAGTGAGCATGTTAGGTAACTGTGATGAAACCAGAACATGTAGCTCTTTGTAACATGTTGCCTTCTCCTTCCCCTCCACCACTTGTGGTGATGACATTGAACATGCCACTTGAGGTGATGACATTGAACATGAACATGTGCACAGTGCTCCATCCTACGAGTGGTCACGATTGGTTGCCTGGTTCATAATGGCTTCCATGTGGACAGAGCACCTCCTCATCCTCCATTCCAGCAGCACTTCTGTGGTTAGTATAATCTCTGTTATTAGTTCAGTTTTATTGAACATGTGGAAAGGTATTTTTTATATTTATTTAGTGTTACTGTTGATAAAGTTGAAGTACTTGGAAACAATAGTAATCAGATTTATACCTTGTAATTCATACCTGTCATTGATATGTGTTTTGCTATGAAGGATAAGATCAGAGGTCTGGTGGAATCTGTCCATTTCCCTGGTTCACTTTACTGCCAGGGAAAGATAAGTTATTTTAAATTTGTGATTAATAGCAGATATGAGGAAGTATTTTTACTCAGAGGCTGGATAGAACTATTTCTATGAGACCTTAGGCCAGAAGGCCTAATTCTCTACTTCAGAAACTGTGAAGAGTTACCAGTTATTCTTCCAGATTGACTGTAATTTATAGATTAGCAAGATACATAAAAATTACTGTGTTAATAATTAATATGGACTTTATATTCTGAACTCTGATTTGTGGTCTCCAAATTATACTTATTTTGCAGTGAGTCTCACTTGACTTTGTGTTTAATTGTAGATATAATAAATTACCATAATAATTAATGGGCCACTTGAATTTTTCTAGAGGCCACAGTTTTTTCACCCCTGCCTTTTAAAGATTAGAAATCGTTGCAGAAATTGAATCGTATGATTGTAAACAGTGAAGGCACATTTATATTATGCTCTGGTACTCGACCATCGGACGTAGCTCGGCCATTTGACTTCACTGCTGCATCAACGAAGTTAGAGAAGGTGGACACTGAACGCGCACTCTTGGGGTTCTTTCTGGCAAAACTACACAAGTTTGACCCTGACCTGAATGTGGGCCATGATTTGTATGACTATGGGTTGGAACTCCTTGTGCATCGCATGAATATTAACAAGATCCCACAGTGGTCCAAACTTGGTAGACTGCGCAGAGCTAATATACAGAGTGGAAAGGTACTATATTTTGTTTATTCCTAACCTAAGT
>NW_019059723.1:794556-820066 GCF_000696155.1 Zootermopsis nevadensis | reverse complement strand
CAACTTTTGTGTGAAAAATTTCCACTGTGATAAATATTTAGCAAGTTGTGCTTATATGAATGAGGAATTGCGATATGTCATTGTATAAAGTGTCAATTTGTTCGGTTTTAATCAAAATGGGTCATCATGCTATTGGTTTTGTTCTGAAGAGGTTTCCTTCCAGTGTCCTTTCACTAGCCATTTCCTTTTCTAGATGATGTAATTTGATCATTTGGTTTTATTCACTGTAATGAAGTTCTCTTTCTATTGAAGTTTCACTGTAATTCCTTTAGATAGAAATTATTCATATGTTATGTTAGGGTGCATCTCATCCTTTGGCCTTTAAAAATCCTGTTGTACTTATTTATGTCATGGGTCCCCATCAGAAGATATTTATGTCCTGCTGTCAGGTCCAGGCACCTTAGAGCTGGAAAAGGCTTATGACAAGCTGCGAGAGCAGGCGGAGCGATCTCTACGAAATAATGCCTACAGTGTTGTGAATTTGGGCAGCCTGTTCCAACCTCTCCTATGGGACAGTAAAGCTGAAAACTGCAGTGGGAAGAGCTGAGGAACTTCTGTAAGTTTGTGGCAAATATAATTGTATGTTATGTAAGTTATGTCTGTTTAGGCAGTACATATGAATTCCTATATTCATAAATTTTAGTGAATGGCTGTCACACTAGATTCAACTGCATTTTTTTTCTTTGAAAAGTACACAGTCTAAAATAAGTTCAAAATGGAAATCAGCATGGCTTCATTGCAAATATTTGATCTTGAGAAACCAGGTAAGTATGATTTCAACTTTGGGCCCATGAAGAGATTTAAAACATTGTTTAGAATTTGAGATTTTTTAAATCTGGTGTTGTATACCTCTCCTTGCTGTTGTTGTGTCATAGAATATTTTAATGGAACAAATCCACACTGAATATGCAATAAGAAAAATTTCAGTGGTGATAAATACTGAGTTAACCATGTACATTCTTTTAAGATTTCGCACAGTGCAACATATTCACACACAGAGCTTTGACAAATGTGTTGTGTTAATAGCAAGTCAAAAGTAGATATTTCCTAGTTTCATGGGAAAGTGTTGTAAGGAAATAGGTGAAAGGGTTATCAAGTTTTGTTCCAGCCTTTGGGTTCCTTTCTTTCTGCATTGCATGAAGAAACTTCATATTGTGCTGATGACAAATTAATTGTCTTCATGAACATGGCAATGGAAATTTTTTGCTTAAGGATTGGAGCCTTAAACATTGCATAGGATGTCACTGTGTTACATTTTCATCTAATTAAATGAACATATGAAAATAAGAACAAATCTTTGCATTTATTAAAATGTGCATTACAGAATTGTGTATCACAGTCATTGTTTTTCAGATTGACATTATGAGTAAAGAAGAATCAATTCATGTTCGTATTGCTTAACATTTATAGCTCTTAAATTCTTCATAGATTATTTTGTGTGGCAAAGCAATGTTCTCATGTGCTGAACTTCTCCATGTAAATAATGGAGGAATGAATTATTTATTTCTAATGGCCAGTATAATGCACATGCTCATTATGTTGTTTATACAGAGATATCAGGTTTTGCATGTATCTTGATATACAGTGCTGCAGCAAAAATGTGTCAGATGCTGTCAAACTTGTCATCATTTAATGTACCTTTTTCATATGTATGAGAGGACAGAAATTTATGTAGTTACTGAAGAACTGCCTTTTCTCATTTCCTTCCTGGATATTTATTAGAATTGTAAATGATAATGCAATATCAGCATAATGAATGACAGTCTCTGTAACCATATGATATGTAAGTGCAATTCATTCTGATATTTGTCCCTACAAAGTTATTTTCATGAACACTGACATTGCCAGTGAGGTCTCCCAGAATCCAGTCTGTGTGATGTAATTCAGACATGAAATATGACATAGCCCCATGCAATAATTTTCAACACTTTCTACATTTTTTAAGGAACAACGTGGTAAATTCTGCATAGCCTGTAGCACTGTGCCTGGTAGTGAGAGGGTGAAGAAAACTGCCCTAAATGGAACTGTTGCTGCATTTATTCCACTTTAGAAGTGTCAGTACAATGTTTATGCACCTGTAGGTCAGTGTCAGTTGTAGTATAAAATTTGGCACTTTATAAACTTCTGTTCCACTAGATTATTAATTTTTACAGTACTTCAAATGGCATGCAGTTTTAATCAGTGCATCTCATGACTCATACTTGTGGAGCAATCTGTGTTCAGATATCTTCCCTTTTTCAGTATGTTTCAGCCCCAACTGTAGCCATATGTTTATTACTTGCAGTAAAGTTAAAGCATGTCCATAATGCTGAAATTCCTGATACTGAGTTTAAACAAAACTATGAAGAAGGGAATAAAGTCTTATGTTTGCAGTAACAGTCATCTTTTTCTTAATCCTGTTTTCATATGACATGGATCATCAATTTCATATGATTCTCTCATTATGTTTCTGTTAAAATCACACGTTTACACAAAATAACACTGTTTCTAAACAGGGTACACTGGCAACATTTACCTGCGAGTGCTGTAGATAATATGAAAAAATTCATAATTAGGTTAATGTTCCTGGCAAAACAAGTTATTTGTGTCATAGATTTTGGCTTCATTTTTTTTTATTTGTTTTGTTAAAGTTATCAGTTGGTAATTGACTTGTGTATGTTACAACACTTTTGTTGTGCAAACACCCATATTTGTTCTGACAATACATTGTGTACGCAGTGAAAATGGACAGATGTCACATTAATGGCATTTTCCAAATGAGGGCTTGTTCTTCATATTATTTACACTCCTATGTGTAATTATCAAAGTCTTCCAGATCCCAATCAGAAAGAGGAAGTTTGCTAGATGTTTGTTGTGTTGCTGTGATAGGCTTGTTGGAGCGAGGTTTAGGGACTGGTGCTGATGTGGTGTTGCTGAGATTTGTATTGTTCTCATGGTTAGTGTCAGACATAAAGCTGTCAAGACTTGGGGAACTTAAATCTGTGCCTTGATACTGTGAACTCTTCTCACTTCCAGTGGAACGAAACATGGCCTCCACACTTCCTGTTGGTGGTTTGGACCTACTCATTCTCAACTGAAACAGAAAGCTTGTTGCTGGAATTGAAAATTGTTTTGCATGAGTTCCTGCAATCTTTGTACTTAAAACTATGCCATACAGTCTCATCTGTGTGCATATAGTTGGGCGAATTAGAAAGTTACTTTCATGAATGTATTTTTGATGTTACAGTTGTGTGCAACACGTCTGTAAAAGTTTCTTTCTGTGGGGTCTCGTGACAAATTTATAGTTCGTTATCTAGTCAAGAAATTCTCATTTATGGAGGCCAAAAGTTAACTACTGTGTTTACAAAAGTGTGCTACTGAACCATGTCTTCAGCCGCATATATCCAGTTCATACCCCAGTTTTGTAAAGTTTATTTTAATAATATTCTACCTACAAATAGGTCTTCCAAATTTTCTTTTCCTGTGAGGATTTCTGTCCAAAACGTTATCTTACTTGATTAGTCTACCTAATAATATTAGATTTTAAAGCCCTCATTATATATTTTCGCGATCCTCCTGTTTATATGTTCAAATATACTCCTCCACACTTTGTTCTCAGACACATCAAAGAGTCTTTACATATATTATTGAAAGGAAAGCTTGTAACCGTAGTAGTTTATTTAGACTTGATTCAGGGAGTATCATCTAATCCTATCCTATAATTTTAAATTGACAAGCACATGCATGCCTTTACACAGCTGTACAGAAAGTAGCATATCACTGAATTACCTGTTCCTCAATGTTCTTGGATATCTGAGCAATCTTAGCACTCTGCTTTGTGCTGAGGTTAATTTGTTCATAGCTGCCAGCATATCCATAATGCTTGATATTGTCAGGTGTCCTGGGAATACACAAGAGAAATAATGTCAGAAATATAATATTTTTAAAGAAAGGTTGCAAAACTCTTTGTACATAGCTGAACCCTATTAATGTGACAAAATTTTAATGTAGAGTCATATATAATGAACAAGATTAGGGTAAACATTATCTGAATTTATGATACATATTATTGAATTATGAAGAAAATACAGTACAGCATCAACAAACAGCCAGTAACAAAAGCACACTAAAGCAACAGTACATCAGATGTAGAAGGTGCATGGTGGGGGGAGTGTGTTACTCATTCTGCTACATGCTGAGTTGACTGTTATTAAAAAGGTGCGTCCCAATACATCACCTTGGATGAAATGGGATATTGGATAATTAGGACTCTACTGTACATACATATTGTTCTGTTTTTGTATATGAACATTTGGTATCCTGAATACTGTTTAAGGGTTTGTTTTACTGAAGTTTTGTTTTAATGAAAGTTTGTACAGTAAAATCTGCTTATAATGGAATCCTGATGGACTTCAGTATTCCCTCTACCATAAGTCTTATGGTGGCCACTACTTCAGTCTCATACCATGGCAGTCTCTTTGTCCTGCTGTTGTCAGCCATTTCATTTTCCTGGTCTACAAACAGAACTCTCTTTTTTGTAATACTGCCAAGTGATGATGACAGTGGTGACTTGAGAACACTCTTGTTTGCTCTTGGAGACTCTTCATCAGATGAAAGATCCCTTGTGATAACCTGAAAAGATTCTCATAGTATTTTATTTGTTTCCAGGCAAAATGCCAGTATATTTGAAAATATTTGCTGGCAAGCATACAGATAATGTTAGTAGACATAATGTAAATTGTAAAAGTAAATGTTTTCATTACATATACCACACTATAAAGTCTATGAGATTTTCTAGAAGCCAAAGTGTAGGAATTTCATGAAGACACATGAATATGCTATCTGCGTGAGAAACTGCAAATTGATGAGTAAAAATCTACTCATAGATTCTGGCAGTGGCCTTGACAGCTTGCTGCTAAGTAAAGTGATGAAAGTTAATGAGCTATGGATTGAGCAGCTATGCTTGTTTATAATGCATAAATGTCATTCAGTGCTACAACATTTTATTTCTGAATGAATTATCTTCCCTCATCATTTCCAGAACTTAATATTGATTTACCTGACTTACACCTAAGGAAGAAAAAGGTTTTTTCTCTGAGTGTGTATGTGGATCTTGGGTATGCTGTAGTGTCTGATGAATGATGGTGTGTTCACTCACATCATCATCTTCTTCTTCTTCTTCTTCTTCCATGGATGAGATGGATGGACTTTTCACATTTTTCTTTCCACCGACTGATTCCGATACTAAAGAACTGTGGAACAGTAGTAAAGTAGTATTCATATTTTGTAAGACCAGACAGTGCATTTAATTAAGGAAAAACAACAAAAGGAAGATATCCAAATAAGACAAATACAGTGAGTCCATGTGTAGGATTATTAGATGGTCAGGACATCATTGAAGGTACTGGTTGGTTGATTTATCATATTTATAATAAACTTTACAATTACACTGGTTATTTGCAGTTGTTTAATACACCATGCAATTAAAATTAAAATTTATAACTAACTTTGCCCTCTATAATAGTCTCATAATTGATGAATGTTCTTCATTATATGGCTACCAAAATTATGTCATGTGAGCCTGTTTGTTAAAACATGGTGCGCTATGTGATGCTAATGTGGTGTTAAGGTACAAGAGCCTTTCAGGGATGTGTTGTGCTGCTAGATACTGAATACTGTGACATGGGCCAATTTTAATTTTGTATGTTTATACTTTTAAATGATTTCATAACAGATGCAACACTATGACCAAGAATTGAAAGGCTACATTTGATTATGATTTTAGTTGTTTTAATTACAGTAGTTACATAGTTATCATACCCTTTCAAAATGCTTCTTGCTGAAATGGAAGTACTGGGTGTCTTAGTGTTCTTGAAAGGTGTTGAAGTCACCATTGTAACATTTGGTACAGCACTTTCTTCAACAGATCTGAGAAAACAGTAGTCATTTCATGTATAGCACAAACTAATATCAGTTAAACAGTTCTGTACAGGAAACTAAGTGCACTAATCTCTTGACATGGACTGGCTTGGTGCCTCATTTTTAATCATGCACTTCACTGGGATTCCAAAAGAGGACAGGGGTACCTTCCCCATCTTGGTACTTTTTATCTCCCACTAGCCAGTAAAGTCAACAGATGGCCATATCAACTTGTGAGACCCAATAAAATGTTTTCAGGCAACAAGCTGCTCTGTCGGTGGAATAAAGCCACAACTGACATAGCTTGTTGTCCAAGAAGATTTTATTGAGTTCAGTCGTCATGAAAACTTCAAGTCTTATATATAACTTGTGAGACATTTGTATGGTGACAGATCTTTCAAGAGTATGCACCTTTATGTAAATAACTTTGTAGGAAAATAACGTGGCAGTCATGCTAAATATTTTGGTGATCATAACTGGTGAATGATTGTAACTCTGCATGAAGTTTATTTAGTGATATTTATGGACACATTTAAACATAGTTATGTAACCTTCAGAACCTTAAAATACACTATATCAATGGCAACAGCTTCTAATATTTGTTTTACGATTCACAATCTGCTTACATTTGCAATTACTTGAGGACTGATTGTCTGCTTGTTTACTTCATTGCCCCCCCACATATTGCAAAACTCATCCAACATATCACACACCTATTGTCAACTTCGCTCACTGTAGCTGGGTTTCCTGATATGACATTTGACCTCTTCCCTGTCTCTGCATTCTTTCTGTGCAGTGCCAAACGTTTCTTCATGATACTGATATTCTGCATCTTTTGCTTGGAAGTAAATGGGTCTTTCTGATGAACAGAAACCATAGCTGTATCTTGACTATTGGCCTTTTGTGAGCCTTCTTCAGAATGGATAGACAGCTTTCCTGTTTTGTAAAAAGGAAAGAAAGAAGTTACATTATTAGTTAGTATTATTATTCTAACATGTCATTGTGTCCTGTTTCATGCAGTGTGGTCTGTGTTAAAGGACTAGAGTGTTTTATTTTAACCTGAAGATATTTTGGTGTCAGTGATATGTGAGAATATTCACTAATGTAGGCAAAAGTCATAGGACTACTTCTTCCTAAGTTGCAAATACATACACACTTAAATGTCTTAAATTATCTATTAACTTATTTTTATTGTTATGCAAAAAGAGCTTAACTCTTGGTTTGTAGAATTTCAGATCTCAATATCTGAAGAAAATGGTGCAAGGAGTTAAATGTATGTAATCACACATAATTCTTGGAAGCTACATTGCTCTCTTTATCCCTTCCCAAAAGTGCCAATTCTGTCTTGCCTGTTGAACGTTTCAGCACTTTGAGGGCCTTTGTCTTCATTTCTGCAGCAAACTTCTTCATTGCCACCTTGTTTTGTTGAGTACTGTCCCTTTGCAGAACTTTCCCTCCATTGTCAGATTTACCTTGCTGACTGTCAGTCTTGGTATTTGACAGACGTCTTTCTAGCTCATCAACGATTCTCTCCCTAATTTTAAAGAACGATTTATGTTTCTGCAAGAGAAAAGTATGAAGAGCACCATAAAGATGACAGCCTTCTGGTATATTGTGCTGTGTAGTCTCATAGCAGTTGACCAGTGTTTCAGAGGAGCTTAATGCCACCATCATCAAGACAGTGAGATTGCTCATTGTCCTGATGATGGAGACAGTAAGCACCTGTGAATTGTCAGTAAACTTTGTTAGACTACACAGAACAATATCTCATAAGGCTGTCATATTCATACATGCTACCATGAGAACTTGAAATTTGACTGAAGATAATCTCATGCATTTGTAAGGTTGGAACTAACCTATATGACTAGCTTGTTTATTTGTTTAACCATGCCTATTAATTTGAATTTAAAATATTTTATATTTAAGGTAGTATGGTAAAACTACATAACTGCATACTGCTTCTGTTTTACGATTTGTACTCCCTAAATTAAAAAAACCTAGTTTAATACATGGTACAAATATAACATGAATCATTGAATATTATTCATAAAATAACATCTGGTGTTGTTTACACATTCAAACTGGCTATTGGAAACTTTCAGTGTAAAAATTCTCTATTACATGAGCATGGTTAGAATTTCTAAGATGCGGGGTTTAGCATTTGTTCATCACCCTGTTTCTCTACCATCTATGTTAGTATTATCCACCCACATAAACCTAGGCCTTGAAAATGTACATAGTGAGTTTGATACAAAATTTAGACTGGATAAGTTTGGAAGGAATTGGTTTTCATTCATTTTCATTACCTTTTCTGCTATGGTCTGGTGATGCTTCAGTGTTGCCATTTTCTGGCAGAAAGTGGCTGCAGGTATACCTTTCCACTCTGGATCAACCCCAAGCTCTCGCAGTCTGCGGTCATGGAGGCGTTGCAGGTTCTTCTTCAGCTCAGTCAGCATTTGAGGCTTTTGCTGCAGTTCATCCTCCAAACTACACATATCATTATCCTGTAAACTAGCTCCATAGAGCAGAATCCTTCTTTACAAGTTAATAGGATGCTCAGGTAGTCAACAAATACCCGTCATTTTGCATTTTACGGAACCAAGGTTTATTAACACTACCATCCTTACCTTGGGCCAGATGATTCCATTCCACACCCTCCAACCCAATTTCCCTAAGATCCATTTTAATATCCTCCCCCTAGGTCTTCCTAGACATCCATTCTCTTCACCTAAAATTCTATATGCATTTGTCATCTCTGCCATGCACATTACATGCCCCACCTATCTCATCCTTGGTTCGATCATCCTAATAATATTTTGTCAAAATAAACAATACAGGCTCCTCATTATGCAGTTTTCTCCAGCTTCCTGTCACTTTGCTCTCAGGTCAAAATATTCTCCTGAGCACCCTGTTCTCAAACACCCTCAATGTGTTCTTCCCTTAACATGAGAGACCAAGTTTCACACCAGTGCAAAACAACTGAAATTATAGTTTTAATCTTCACATGTTTAGATACCAGATAGAAAGACAAAATATTCTGAACTGCTTGGTACCAAGCATTCCCTGAATTTAGTCTACTCTCAGGTTTTTTCATGAATACAATTTTGATTTGTTACCATTATTCCCAAATATTCAGTCTTTACGTATGAACCATCATACCCTCTGACCACTGTATGTGAATTGAAAGTGTTCTGGGTCAGTTACATCCACTATTCGTAACTAATTTTCCAGGTATTTCAGTTTTTTTTGCCAGTCACCATTTCATATAAATCACTATTTGTCTACCATCACCACAGGTGTGTGACAAGCTCAAGTATCCAGTATTTTATTATAATCTGTGTCCTCAGTTGGGGCTTCACCCCTGACCCAGCACTTGGCCAGAACCAGTGTAAATAATTTTGAGTTTTCAGTTAGAGAAATCTCTTTGTATTAGCCAGTACAGATCATAACATGCCTCATAGACAATTCAAGAAAAAAATTAATGGTTTGCCTGATGATTCCTATCAAGTTATTCAAGGTCTGTCTCATGAAACAAGATTACAGTACTATATCTCACTTACAGATGTTATTTGAAAGGGTGAATAAATTTTGGTTAGAAAATAATTTTGTAGCACATAGCATATCAGTTTCTTCTTTCTACGAGGCGTCCGCTTAGTTGTGGGTCATCATACAAAGCCTCTTCCCAAGGGTTTGTAATGTGTTGAAAGCAGTTTCCTGTTCATTCTACTGCCAATTTTCTGGGCCTGTTGCAGCTTCGCCAGATCTACATCTGCCATACTTTCAGGATTCCTCCTGGGCCTTCATAGCTACCTTGGAGGTGCACTAAGTCCTCACTATACATCACCCCAGTAGGCACTCCTCTACTTGACATTGTACCCCTCCCATGATGGGGATGCTGGGGTTGCATATCAGTTTAGTAATCCAAAAGTTGTGGATTCACCTCACAATTAAGTAACCGAGTTTGAGTTATATTGCATTTTAAGTTCAAATACTGAAGTTTTCTTACCTGTGGACAGATGTGACTGCAGGTTCTGTGTCAGTATCTGTTTCTGTTTCATCAGCTGTTGCTTCATCTGATATTGTCTCATCCTTCTCTTCTTCTTCATCTTCACTTTGTGTCACATCATCAACATTGTCTACCCTATCTTCACTGCCACTTGTGATGGGGGTAGTTTCAATTGAAGATAATCCCTGAAAAGCATTAATTTTCCTAATAGGAATTGTGGGAAACCTCTTGGGTGAATCCAAACCAGAATCTTTGGATCCCTGGGGACTCCTGACTTTGCCCTGGTCAATGAGCCCATACATTGAAGTGGTGCCAGTCCTTGTGGTCATTGTTTGATGTGACAAGTCTGAGCTTGAGTCCTCTTGAGGACCCTCAGCAGAATGTTTTGACTCAGATGTGATGTTTCTGACCATTACATTATCTCTAGACAATGGGATGTTCCTTACTGAAACTGGTGTCTTAGACATAGAATGAATAGATTTAGCCTGTGTTTTAACTGATGTTTGTGCAGATTGCCTTCTGTTTACTCTATCTGGTGAATATTTATTGGCATGAATAGCTTTGTCGATTCTGGCGGTGAGTTCTGTGAACGTTACTCTTGGATCTACACTGGCATTTTCACTTGACTGGGGTTGCAGTTCTACAGTCTGTTGTTGTGCACTGTCTGTTTGTTGAATTTGTGTTGAAAGTTGCTCAGTGAGATGATCAACTTGCGTCACTTGGGCCTTCAGTGTCTCATCTTGTCTTACTATATGAGCCATTAATTCCAGAATCCTATTTTCATATTCTGCTTGATGGTTGTTGCTGTGAAATTCTGCAATCATATCTGTTAGGAGAGAATTTACACAGATCAATTTATTGAGACATAATTAAAACAGTAGTGTTCTGTTAAGAACTTATACCATGACAATGCATGGTTTCCCTAGTCTTACAGCTCAACAGTAGTCATTCATATTTTCTTAAAACTGTACATATTTTTGATTAGTAACCGAAACTTCCGCTGTCTTACTACCAAGCCTAATGGAATAGGTTCTGCAAGAATTGCCAAGATGTTAAAAGATTCCTGTGCTAAATGTCAGAAACAGGAAGTGCTGGAAATATGTTGCATGACAGTGACATTTACTTACTCACTCTATGGTGCAGGAAATTCTTTGAAAAGTCAATTGTATATTCGGCTTGTCAAACAATAGCCCACTTTCTTTGTGGAAGCCGAAGGTTCATCACCATGTTCACAAAATGCCACCACCACACTCTGCCCTGAGCCAGCTGCACCCAGTTTGCTCCATTGATTCCTATCTCCGTAAGGTTTTTTTACATTATCCTCTCACCTATGCCTAGGTCTTCCCAACGGTCTCCTCCCTTCAGGCCACCCAACCAATACCTTGTAATGCCCCTCCCTCCCCATGCATACCACATATACCTCCCACCTCATCCTTCTTCATTTAATCAGGTGAGGAGTACAGGCCGTGAAGCTCATCATTATACAATTTTCTCCTTCATCCATCTTCTTCCCTTTGAGGTCCAAACACCATCCTCAACACTACTCAGAGACCCTCAATCCATGGTCCTCCTTCAAAGTGGGAGACCAAGTTTCACACCCATCCAGTACAACTGGCAAAATTACAGTTTTATATATTTTAAAATTTAGATTTTTTTATATGAAACGGGAGGACAAACAATTTTGAACTGAATGATAAAAATTCCCTGAATTTAATTTTAATTAATTAATATCCTCTTGATTTCATCATGAATGTCATTTTGACTTGTTAGTGTTGTCCCCAAGTACTTGAATTTTGTCACACTTTCGAATGATTCATTAGGTATCCTTATATTCTGGTTCTGTCCTGAATTCTGATGACAAGACTTTGTCTTTTCTGCATTTATTTATAGTTAAACATCCCTATTAGCCCTTAAGAGTGTTTGTGTGTTCGCTCTTATAGTACCCCAACAGATTAATATCATCAGCATAGACCAAAGCTGATGTGTCCTATTCAATCCCAAACTGCCATGATTTTCTTGGACTTTTCTGATGGCATATTCTAAGGCAAAACTGAAAAGCAGCGGTGATGGAGAAACTCCGTGTTTTAGACCATTCTGATTAGGAAGTGTATCGGACAAATGTTTACCTAAACAGTGACATTTATTAATGTACATATTTGTCGCATGCAGCAGAAAACCAGAAACCAGCCTCTAACCATCAATCAACTGCATTTAGCTCATTGTTGAGGATATTAGATAAGAATTCTTACTTATGACAAGAGTTTACCTTGAATTTGTGTTATCTTGCTCAAAACTTAGTCACAGACTCTTGAAACTTAAGTGTGTTTTGAATTAATGATGGTAAGGTTAAATTGTCATCAGAACTTGAAAAATATAGTACCTCTGCACTACTATAGTGTTCAAACTTACTAGTTCGACAGAATGGTTGTCAAACTCACAAAATCTGAAGTTCCCTCAAAGTGATTTGAGGCTCCTCATCCCATTAAAATGGCTTGCAATGTGGTATGGTAGTTTAAAAAATAATGAACCTTTATGCTGTCTGTTTAGTACTTTTTCTATTAAATTGTATGCAATTTAATGTGGATTTTTATAATGATTTATTTGCATTATAATATTCCATTAGCCCCAATTATAAAGCATTGTGGCCTCCTGGGTAGGGGGCTGCTATTCTTACTTTGGGAATTGCTAGTCTAACAGATAACTAAACCTCTTCATATACTTGCAAGACCATCACACACACACACACACACACATACTTGTTGCATGTCTTGACTATGTTGCCACCATCTTAATCCAGTTTGTTGCAAGAGTTCATTTCTTACCTGTGGCCTGATCCAGCTGTGTCCTGAATTCTTCCAATTCTCTCTTATGCTCAGTCTCCATTTGCTTAAGTTTTGACTTCCAGAACCTCTCTTGCGCCTCCATACGACTCTGCATGTTCTCCAGGTCTGGTGTTGACTGTAACATATTCCATACCTTATTCCAGAACATTTGGGTCTGTTATGTTTCATTCATCCTGTTAATCCTTTGCTTCCTTTTGAATTGGTAAACCTTATCATACAGTGCATTCGCTGACAAATTTGAACAGAGCCGTCACTTCCTGGCTGGAACTGCATGATACACTTCCAAACACTGAGATTTTCCCAATACAAGTAAAGTATTGCTTCATGAAAAATAAAATCAACTTGCCTGTGTTATAGCCATTCCTGTCAGGTGCCAGTAAGTGACAGATGCATCTGTTTTATCACTGAATGCACTGTATTAATTGCAAAAACAGTTCTTTCTTAAGAGAATAATATTTAAGTAGCGGATATTTTATGAACTAATTTTGTCCATGTAACCTTTATTGTGGAATTTAAGACTTGCAATCATCGCTATGTACATGAGGTGGAATTCCAGTTATTTGTTTCTGCTGACAGCGTGATTACTGTAAGCAGGAAATGGTGAATGGCAGCCATTATAATACCATGGATCGATCACATTTTCTTACTTTTATTATAAACCTAACCACATTAATAGTTCCTTATATAGTATATAATTTTAAGATGACCCTGATACTGAGATTCTTAGCAGTTATAGTTTTGTTAAATACCTCTACCTGTCCACTGAGCTTTTCTCGCAGAGAGACAAGCTCTTTGTCTTGCTTCGTTATTTGCTCTAAAAGCTCTGCATTTGATGGTGGTGTTGGCTCTCTTGATTGTTGTGAATGTTCCTTTAGTCTCTGTTATGGATATGCAGAAAGCAAGGAATCCAAATTAACATGGGATATGAATTAAATAAATGTGTACAGTAAGTTAATGAGTGATAAATTTGACTACTGAATTAAGCCAACAAAGTTTGCTTCCAAATGATACATTATTTCAGGTACAAAATATCTGAGACCCTGTTTTTAACCATCTCACTGTCAAGCCTAGTGCTGTAGCTTGCTATAGCTTACACAAGAATTTCTAGACTATTCTGTAAAAAAGTTGCTCAGTCTCACATAAGAAGCTGAAAGTGTTAAAGAAAATGCTAGGTTGCGCTTTTTGTGTGTGTGTAACAATTAGTGCCAGGACATGAATGAAACATGGGAAAACAGAAGAAGCCTCAAAGAAAACTTGGACCTAATGGAGACAGAATGGGAATTGACATGTATTGTGCAATGTATAATATTGTTAAGGGTACCAAGTTGAAGACGTTGTGGTAGGGAGGGCATGTAGCACGTGTGGACGTTGTGATACACACACAGACAGACAAAGTAGCATTATGATAGCAAAACTTCATGAAATTTATCAACAGACATACTTGGCCATATGGCTGACACGTGAAAAATCATTCTGTGATGTATGTGACATAATTCATAAACAAATGCCAGTGATACACAATTCTAATGTTTGGGCTGTTCTACAGAGGACTGTCAGTACTATCATTGATGCATAAATATACATTTATTTGGCCTGTTTTTCACTGAATAATAATTCCGTTTCTTTTGTCAATTCTGTTTTATAAATTCGACTTTTGTCTTACTAACGTAAAGGGACTAAATGTGTTTAATTTTGTTTGCACGCACGTATAAACATAAGTGTTACCAAGCATGTCATCAGTTGATAGTTATCTAGGTGATGAAGAAAGTCCCTCTTGTTATGAAATGTGCAAGCTTATCAATATGCTTAAAACCATTCCATTACACAATGCCCAGAATCAGAGTAATCCTGTTCATAGCTGTTTACAGTGGTTAATCCTGGTCTATAAATCTGATATTGAATTCTCCAGCAGTCACATCAGAATACTAAGGTATTTCGATGATGATGAGCCACTATTGTGTATCAAAACGTGTATGCACATGTGTATATATGTACATGCATGCATACATATATATACATACATACATATGCACCTCCAATTTAGTAGGCTGGTGGTGCACTGCTAGACAGACTGGAGCATTTGCCACTGTATATTTCTCTAATATGCATTTAAATATCCTCCACTCTGTCTTCAAAATTGTGTCTTCCCTCGATATATTCCTTCCAAATTTTTATGCATTTTTATGTTTTCTCTATTGTGCTACATGTCACACCCATCTCCATGTGTTATTGATTAACAGTATAAGGTAAGAAATACATATTACAAATGGTCATTATTTTTTCCTTTTACACAACTATGTGTCATTTCACAGTGACATATTTTGACATCCACTGTGTCATCTTCAGGCCATATATTTATGTATTAACCTATTCAGTGTGCCATTGAGAAGGGCAGTAAATTAAATACAGCCTGAGGATTACACAGAAATGTCAAAATATGTTGCCATGAAGTAATATATTGTAAAAAATAATTGTGTATGTGGAAATGGAATGGAATAAAACACTTTCAGTCTCTGTTCTCCACAATCATACATTTGTTATTTTAATCTTTTTGACACATTTATTAAATTATTTAAAAATGCCTATTTTTTCTGCACCTATCATGAAGATACATTAATTCCAGTAATTTACAGGTAGTGTAGTTTTCATCTGTGAATTAAAAGAATTAACGTACTCATAAAATTATTCTTATTATTCCCAGAAGTAGATCAGAAACCATGTTTTTAGAATGACCTCAACAAGTGTTATTGGCATGACTTTCACTTTCACACTTCAGTTGTTAACTGATGTTTGCAGGAAATGCTATAGCTTTGTTTTGTCAGCATAAATTTTATCAGTAGGCTGTAATAAATGTTGTTTAATGCACATTCACTATTGTCTGTGATACTGGTGTAGGAAATAGAGCTGGGGAATTATGAAAATGGCTCTCTGACTTTAACACAATGTAGTATTGTATGTTTCTAGTTAATTAATTGGGGATTATGTATCAGATTCCAGTGTTTCAGCAGAACACCTTGCAACACTTTTGATGTAAGTACATATACCTAGATCTTAAACAGATAAAATAAAAACTAATGGAACAGTGAAAATATATTATTCATGGAGGACATTTTAAATGAAATTAATACTTGGGAGTCATTTGCAACAGAATGTCCACATATGTTATCCAATAGTTGCAATTAGTTTTGCTGTATCTATCCCCTAGTCTGCTAACACATAATATTGCTGTTGAGACTGAACAGATTTTATTACAGTAGACTTGTGATAAAAGCTGAGGCCATGTGATATTTTTGACCATGTCAGCCAGTCAGAACTATCACTTCACTTGAATACTATAAGTTTTAAGAACCTGTTTAGTATGTTTTAATAGAATAATGTCACACAAAGGTAGTCTACCAAAATGACAGGAACATTTTATGCCATACATTTCTTTAATTGTAAACAAAATTCTTAGAAAAACAAGGGAAGTGATCAGTTAGGAAAGCATGCATAAAGATTTCAGATTAAAATGACTGAAGTGGGATCCTGCAGTAAGTTTGTGAGGAATCTTTAGCTTCCATAACAACAGTTAATCTCTTGAACAAGTGAAATATCAGCTGCTCAGACATATGGGCTTAGTTCCATTTCTTAAATACTGTGACCACTTTTTGAGATGAAGTCATCAAACAACTAAGATTTTTGAATCAGGATAAAGGCAATAAAATGAAAACTCATACATAGTTTTTTGATTAAAGAAAGAAATAACATCAGAAATGAACAATCAAATTTTCATTATTAGTAAATGATTAGATAGTGTTATAAATTATTATTAAAATACAGAATGTCACAGCTGAGTGGTTACAACTCCTGTTTCATATTCATGAGGCCTTTGCTATCCTAACTGATATTTGTCATCATTTTATTCATTCTGTCCAGACAGATGCCAGGCTAGTTATGTTTGCTTCCTTCCATATCTCTTCCAGTTCATTATTCACTAACCACCTATCATCTGACACTATTCTGAGCAATCAAAGGCATTAATTAAACAAATAAATGCATTAAGAGGATTGTAGTCTATGATGTTAATATTGAATGAAAGTGAAATAAAGTTACAAAAAGGAAAAGTATCAGCATAACTTATCTCTGCCATGTATCACAATACTAACCATGTATTGACCTAGGAATGTAGTTCCCTGCAAGATAGAATAACCAACAAACCGAGTGGTGGCAGAACCCAAATTCTGCAACACTGCTGACACAACACCCTGCCACTGGACATATTTCTAAATCATGTGTACTCATTTTATATCTTCACAGTCTATTTCATGAATGTATTGTTCTTTAATAGTATCCTTTAATAATTTTCTTAGTTGTATGAAAGACATGTTTCCAGAATTCTGAATGTGTTTACTGTCTCCTGTATCTGAGCTATATGTCCAACCCATCTTAAAACTCCTCAGTGTGATTATCCTAACAATGAACTGTATAAATCACAAGTTCCTTGTATGATATTCCCCACTTCATCCCTGTTGGGTCATTATGGCCTTTCCACTTTCTTATTTAAATTAATACACTGGCAAGAACATTACATATTTTTGGGTCCAACTTGGGCTCTGAAATATGGTTATCATCTTGGTATTTTTGTAAGCACCAAGATTTTGCTGTATGATGGATTTCAGTAATGTTTAATATTGTCAAACTGCTGCTGTGCCATGAAACTGTAGCAGAGAACTGGAACACTGATTGAACTGTGCCATTCCTGAAAAGATTTTTCTCACTGAAAATTATATAATTTACTTGAGATTTCCATACTGTCTTTTGTACTTTCAGATCAAGCAACGTGAAGCAATGGAAACCTGGACCCCTGTTAAGCTAAATCTCATCTCTGCAGCTGACCAAAATATGGGCATTGGCTGGAATCAGAAACTGCCATGGCAGATTCCCTCAGAATTCCACTACTTCCTTGAGATGACTACCAAACCTCGTGTTACTGGCAGCAACCGTCAGAATGCCGTCATAATTGGTCACCGTACTTGGGAAACCATGGATGCATTGACCTCCAAACCTCATCCTGGTGCCTTAAATATTGTTTTAAGTAGGTTCAACCCACCGGAACCATTGGCATATCCCAACACAATTGTATGTGCCTCACTGGATCAGGTAGTGAAGATGTTATCAACAGATCCAGAATATGAAGGTTTGATAGACACAGTGTGGGTGCTGGGTGGGGCAGAGGTCTATCAGACAGCTCTCAAATCACGGTTCTTCCATCGGCTGTACCTGTCTAGGATTCGAGCTGTTTATCCTTGTGATGTGTTTTTTCCAGAAGAGTTTGATGAAAACTTACTCGTTAGAGTCAGTGATGACAGAATTGGTGACAGCAGGGTTCTAACTGGTGTCCAGAAAGATGATGCAACTGGTGTAGAGTTTGAAGTCTGTGTTTATGAGCAAAGGGACCAGGATAGCACATCTCTATGAGACACTGTTCCAGTAGTGCTCATGAAACACAACAGAATAAAAATTATTGTGTGGTGGTGTTGAATTCATTTCATATTCAAATTGTTTTTGATGGTACAAGAGATTTCATAAGAAACCCAGATTTAATGTTTTGTACACAGATTAATTTTGTTTTACATCAATCCTCTTACTACACTACAGCCTGTGCAAGTTTTTGCGGGTTGTTTTGTAAATACTGAGGAGTCTGTGCCCAAGATATAAATCGGAAAGTGTCAGATATAGAATATTTTACACAATAATATATTGTTTTAATGTGTATTGTATTTCAATGCATAGTTTTCACACAGTTATTAAACACTTTTGCTTGGATGTGTGACTTACATGAGAATTTATAAAAATGAAACCTCTTCAAAAAATCTCGGTAGGAATAAACCTGGGTTAATTTTAGAGACTACAAAAGAGAAGGGTGGATAATGGTGATGGGTGGTCTTTATGGATGACAAGAAATGAGAATAAATGTCCTAAAATTAAATACTAAATACCAACACACAGGTGAAATGTATTTATTCTCCATTCATGCTTAATAACCACTGCATTCAAAGTGACTAGTGTATAATCTATTCCATCTTTCTCATTCCCTAATTTTTTAGTGCCAAGCTCAGAATTTTTGGCATCATTTCTTTTTTAAATTAAAAAAATTGAAAACCAAAATATTATAAAAATTATGCTGGATAGCTGTTACAGAGCAAACATTTTCAAATTAATGGAAACTCTCCGGTACAAACTGGTATCTGTAACTTAGACTGTCCTGTGGAATTACTGTGTATATGTTTTTGTTTGGGGAAGTAACACAGAAACATTTTCTTTGTAAAGCAGTTATTTAAAATCCAGATTTATGTTCTTTACACACGAGAAAAATTATTTACACAAGTAAGTTGAACCACAGTCCATCAAAACACTCCTGTTATGATGATACTGTAAAATGTGATTCAATAAAGATGGGGACATGAGACTTGTACAAACATCTACAATTTCTAAACATGCTTGGCTACGGCTTCTAACAGTCCTTATTGGAAACTTCAAACTAATAAACATGTGAAGCTGTACCTTAATCTCATTATAAAATACAGTCTTCAGGTCAGCAATCTCGTCCAGGTACTTGCGCTGCTGTTCCTGCTGCCATTCCTTCATTTGTCTCTTCTCTTCTTCAGACCAATCATCACCCCTACTCTGAGCCTCTTTCTTTCCCTGTGATCACCAAGGGTATTACACATCTGAATTTGCATAATAATGTCTAAGTTAGTGTGAAGGATTAGCTGTCATAAACCTTTTCATGTGCAGGTAGGTATAGGTATTCTTTACATTCTCATTTGAGATTTGTCTTGTACTGTACACTTTTGTGTTTGTATGCTAACCATAATCATTAGATCCAGTAATCATCCAGACTTGACCAGTATTGCTAATGAAAGTAAAAGTGCACTTACATGCTGAAAAAATAAATGAGGATTTGTGATTTATATACTACATTGTCTTTAATTTTAGGTGTTATTTAATGACAGTTCTACCATTCATATATATCTGCTGTTGGAAAGTATATCACTTTGTTTTAATTGCAACAATGAAATTAGAAATTTGTTAACAGTTTGCTACTGGAACTGTACTTGAGTTTGATTTCATACATACAATTATACTGCACAGTATTACAAAGTGTGAAATCTGTGTTAACCTCCATATTTTGGCTTGACTCCTTTTGCAGTAGCCTCTCTGTGTTATTGAGTCTTTCCTTCAGCTCCTTTATCTCTGACTGCAAGCGCTCAGTCTCACTGCACAGTTGAGCAGGCAACTGCATGAATGTTGTGTCAGGGTGACGCCTCATGTGGTGTGCCTCCAAGTATCCAGCAGTTAGAAATGTCTTTCCACAGTGGGGGCACTAATGAAGAAATTGTGATCAATTCTTGAAGCCACAGCATTTGGCAGATAAATTATTTAATAAAAATAACTGGTTAAATCTATTTAAAATTAGTAATTAAACCAGAGGCGGTGAGGTTTCGGGTTTTCACGGAAGGAAATATGAAGATGGCTGTCTTCTGAGATGTTGTGCTATGTCGTCTGGTAGAATTGTAGAATTTCAGAGGTCATTGCTGCCTCCATCATCAGGGCAATCATCAAAAGATGATGCAACTGGTGTAGAGTTTGAAGTCTGTGTTTATGAGCAAAGGGACCAGGATAGCACATCTCTATGAGACACTGTTCCAGTAGTGCTCATGAAACACAACAGAATAAAAATTATTGTGTGGTGGTGTTGAATTCATTTCATATTCAAATTGTTTTTGATGGTACAAGAGATTTCATAAGAAACCCAGATTTAATGTTTTGTACACAGATTAATTTTGTTTTACATCAATCCTCTTACTACACTACAGCCTGTGCAAGTTTTTGCGGGTTGTTTTGTAAATACTGAGGAGTCTGTGCCCAAGATATAAATCGGAAAGTGTCAGATATAGAATATTTTACACAATAATATATTGTTTTAATGTGTATTGTATTTCAATGCATAGTTTTCACACAGTTATTAAACACTTTTGCTTGGATGTGTGACTTACATGAGAATTTATAAAAATGAAACCTCTTCAAAAAATCTCGGTAGGAATAAACCTGGGTTAATTTTAGAGACTACAAAAGAGAAGGGTGGATAATGGTGATGGGTGGTCTTTATGGATGACAAGAAATGAGAATAAATGTCCTAAAATTAAATACTAAATACCAACACACAGGTGAAATGTATTTATTCTCCATTCATGCTTAATAACCACTGCATTCAAAGTGACTAGTGTATAATCTATTCCATCTTTCTCATTCCCTAATTTTTTAGTGCCAAGCTCAGAATTTTTGGCATCATTTCTTTTTTAAATTAAAAAAATTGAAAACCAAAATATTATAAAAATTATGCTGGATAGCTGTTACAGAGCAAACATTTTCAAATTAATGGAAACTCTCCGGTACAAACTGGTATCTGTAACTTAGACTGTCCTGTGGAATTACTGTGTATATGTTTTTGTTTGGGGAAGTAACACAGAAACATTTTCTTTGTAAAGCAGTTATTTAAAATCCAGATTTATGTTCTTTACACACGAGAAAAATTATTTACACAAGTAAGTTGAACCACAGTCCATCAAAACACTCCTGTTATGATGATACTGTAAAATGTGATTCAATAAAGATGGGGACATGAGACTTGTACAAACATCTACAATTTCTAAACATGCTTGGCTACGGCTTCTAACAGTCCTTATTGGAAACTTCAAACTAATAAACATGTGAAGCTGTACCTTAATCTCATTATAAAATACAGTCTTCAGGTCAGCAATCTCGTCCAGGTACTTGCGCTGCTGTTCCTGCTGCCATTCCTTCATTTGTCTCTTCTCTTCTTCAGACCAATCATCACCCCTACTCTGAGCCTCTTTCTTTCCCTGTGATCACCAAGGGTATTACACATCTGAATTTGCATAATAATGTCTAAGTTAGTGTGAAGGATTAGCTGTCATAAACCTTTTCATGTGCAGGTAGGTATAGGTATTCTTTACATTCTCATTTGAGATTTGTCTTGTACTGTACACTTTTGTGTTTGTATGCTAACCATAATCATTAGATCCAGTAATCATCCAGACTTGACCAGTATTGCTAATGAAAGTAAAAGTGCACTTACATGCTGAAAAAATAAATGAGGATTTGTGATTTATATACTACATTGTCTTTAATTTTAGGTGTTATTTAATGACAGTTCTACCATTCATATATATCTGCTGTTGGAAAGTATATCACTTTGTTTTAATTGCAACAATGAAATTAGAAATTTGTTAACAGTTTGCTACTGGAACTGTACTTGAGTTTGATTTCATACATACAATTATACTGCACAGTATTACAAAGTGTGAAATCTGTGTTAACCTCCATATTTTGGCTTGACTCCTTTTGCAGTAGCCTCTCTGTGTTATTGAGTCTTTCCTTCAGCTCCTTTATCTCTGACTGCAAGCGCTCAGTCTCACTGCACAGTTGAGCAGGCAACTGCATGAATGTTGTGTCAGGGTGACGCCTCATGTGGTGTGCCTCCAAGTATCCAGCAGTTAGAAATGTCTTTCCACAGTGGGGGCACTAATGAAGAAATTGTGATCAATTCTTGAAGCCACAGCATTTGGCAGATAAATTATTTAATAAAAATAACTGGTTAAATCTATTTAAAATTAGTAATTAAACCAGAGGCGGTGAGGTTTCGGGTTTTCACGGAAGGAAATATGAAGATGGCTGTCTTCTGAGATGTTGTGCTATGTCGTCTGGTAGAATTGTAGAATTTCAGAGGTCATTGCTGCCTCCATCATCAGGGCAATCATCAACCTGATGATGGAAGCAGCAAACACATCTAAAATGTCAGTAAACTTCTGCCAGATTTCACAGCACAACATCCCAGAAGACAGTCATCTTCACTGGCAATGATTATTATGATAGAGTAAATGGCATAAATGCCAGGAAAATATGTACTGATACCAAATAATCATACTCTATATTCATCGCCCTGATGACGGAGGCAGTATGACCTCTGAAACGTTGGTTAACATCGACCAGACTACACAGCGCAACAACCCAGAAGACGGAAATCTTTACCTTGTGTTGTTTCCTTCCTAACCCCTCCCAATCTTCATATGCATTTTGTTCTTCTAGCCCTGTAATTCCAAACTCCACAAACCCCTCCTTGAACAAACAGAATATGTTTCTGTTTTCTCCTTTGCATGTCCTTATCTCTCCTGTTAGTTATTCACTCATTCATGATACTAAACATTCACAAAGGTGTTTCATAAATTACTTTCCCTCTGAAAAGGAGCAGATACTGTACACCTTAGTTATGCATTTGGAATAGGCAATGGAAATTAAAATAGAATGCCTCCATATATAATTTTTATGAATCTGTCTTACTGTAATATTGGCACACAAAATGATGTCACTTCTCTCCCAACCAACCCCCGTAAAGTTTGCCAACCACATTTTGGGAACTACTATTCCTGATAAGTGAAACTTGTGCATAATGGCCCACTGAACAAAGTCATTGACAAAATATCTTCCTTAATACATATTTAAAATGTTGTCCTAAAAGTTTTGCAATGATCCCATGAAGAGTGTATCAGATATTTTGAAATCTGAGACAGCCACAAAAAGAAACTACAACAATGGTGCCTCACCTTGAAGAAATTTGGGACTTCCTCCCCGCTGCTAGTTCGAAAGTGCTGTTTGTGTCGTTGAATTTCAGTTGCATTCATTTCCTTTAACCTTTTCTTTAGATTCTTCATTTCATCATCTTTATTCTTATACTCTCTTTTTAACTTCTCCACCTCCTGTCAATTTAAATCATATTTGTCATGTATAAGTACAGGTACACTTAATGCAAGGATCAAAGCAGGCAATGATGAAAGGTAGTGCATACTTCATCTACACAGTAAACCAGGGGTTCTCAGCCTTTCAAGATGTGGGGCAACGTGCATGCCTCAAGATCATAAATGACAACAGTTTATTGACACTTCATAGCAGTTTATTAGAAATGCCTACTTACTATCACAATTTCACAGATTTTCCTTAACAACTTTGTTTTATTTTTATTAAATACTTGCTTAAGACACATGTTTGTAAATATTTTTCCATTATACAGAATGGCACAACACTACATAAATATATGTGGTCCACGTGCATAACTCCTGCTGCAAACTTTCTCATTATGGAATTTATTGGGCAGAACATTTATATAAAACTGGACAAGAATCATAGAACATCCAAACTGAACAAAAACAATTTCAAAGATTAAATATATCTTTCACATTATATCTTGGATGTGATATGTCATAGATACAAACAAAAGATATCCCTCAATACTGGAACTGTTTTAAACAATTTTCAATGGTAACTAAATAAATGATATACTAATTAGAATTGTTTAATTATTGAATGTCCCTAATCTGTAAAACTTATAAATAAAATCGCAGTGTTTTGCTGAACAAACCTGTGTTAAATGAGGATTAATCTTTTGTTTTTGTGTACAGTATAGATTTCACAGATTCAGTCTCGATACCTTTCGATCACGCCTGACTATAGGAGAAACTTTACAGTGATGAGATGTAAAGAGATTGAGGGAAGGTTGAAAAGAAAATGGTAATGGAGGTGACAACCTGAATGTAACTGGGGCAGATACTTTTTATTAAAACATTAACAGACAGAATTAGAACAGAAATTTGTAAAACCTTCAGATGTTTCTTCAAATGTTGATGCTCCAGCTCCATGCAATTATACGCATGTTGTTCAGAATACATCAGGTAATCAACAGAGAGTTGTGCCAATTTAAACAACTTCACAAAATTGGGATCCAGTATCTTCACATCATATTCACTGTCAAGATTGTAATTTATAATACTGATGAGGTTCTCTTGCAATGACACAAGATCTTTTTCCTGAACCAATCTGTCAATGTCTATTGTACCTGAAATAGAAAATTAATAGCAAGAATTCATCAAATGTTGATAAAATGATATTCTGTATATAAGTTCTAATATTGTTTTCATATTGTGCTAGAATAATCACCTGCCCCAAGTGCACAACATTGTCCCTTATTTAAATTTCTTATTCTGATGTCTTGAGGTCTCTAGGATGCATGAATTAAGTTTTGTCAGTTAGTAACTCGTCCAATGTTTTGACAGGTAAAAAGAATAATGAGAAACATATTAAGACAAAATATGAAGTGAACAAATATGGAGTATATTAAATTTATGTAGCAGTACAAGTTAGTGATGCACTGACATTAGCCTCTTCTACTCAACTTCACATTCCCATGGCATATCCTGTTTTTATTGAAAAGGTCTCTGATGTTTGAGTCACAGCAGGACAACTGCCACATCAGTACTGGATGAAACAGAGCCTGTCCAGAAGCTTTAAATGTAGCAATCCTAACAAAGTATTGTTCTTGTGGCTAACAGCTAAATTGTGGGACTTCTGACAGTTTTCAAGGTGTTGTAAACAGAACTACACTATAATTTGAGGTTTTCACAGCAGTGAGTATGAAGATTTCTGTCTTCTGGGTTGTTGCGCCATGTAGTATGGTAGATGAACACTTCTATCCTCTCCTCAAAAACCGGCTACATGGATCGGTTAATCAGGGAAGCCATCGAGATCGAACTTCATCCTGATAACTTTAACAGGGAAGATGGACTTCACCTGAGCCGGTCCTGGAAGCCTCTTATCCACACACTCCGAGGACTCCGAGAACGAGCAAGAGTGCGCCGCCAGAACCAAC
>NW_019059723.1:775306-785669 GCF_000696155.1 Zootermopsis nevadensis | reverse complement strand
GAAGGGCAAAGGCACAGGGAACAAGTCCTGTGGTTAAAGTACTGATATGTGGCAGTCCATAGGGAGTAGAGGCCTGAGGAGAAAGAGTTTTGCTGTGACAAACCTGTGGTGAAGGCCTCTGAATTTTGCAGTTCCCTGGGTTTGCTTTGTCCCCATGGGGAAACAGAATGGGTTTCCTACATCCCAGGAAAAACATGACAGACACAGATGGGTACATAAGGTGTTCTTTGCTTACACTGAAATGTGAAAAACATCGGACAACAACAACAATTTGTGTACAGAAATTGGTATTTGGCTTCAACAGATAACTTTCAGATTTAAATTTCAATACATTTCTGATACTGGTTTTAAAAATTTGAACATTAATGACTGTATGTATTTCATTGAGATCATTAAATGCAGATTTAAAATAATATAATTTGAGGTGTAAAGGTAAAGATAAAGCTGCCCCTTTGTCTTAAAGGCAACTGCAATGATAAGTGCTGCATGCTACATGCCCTGGGAATGAGCCCATGATACCCATTGAATAAAAGGCTAAATGGGCTCTTTAAGTTGGAAACAGTTTGGACAGTCCACACCCAATTACTTTACAGAATGATGTAAAGGTTAATATGTATTATACATTTATTTAGGATTGTGACTCAGTCACTTGCTGTATTGGTATTGGAAATGCCACTTTGTGTTAGAATTTGTAGATGACTTTCAATAGTCATGCCTAATAAGGAGTATTCCAAAACATGAATTTATACAAGCTGGCCACCTGTTGATCACAACCTGTAGTAGCATAGCTGAATGATACTTCTTTCTGTACTAGTGAATGCCTTTAATGAATTAAAGATATTAACACAGGTTGGGTTTTAAGTAATTTGTACACAATTTCTGTTGTTAAGGTGCTGTACACATTTTGCCATTCAATTATATTGATGAATTTTGTGAAGTGAATTTATTTCTTTATATTTCTGTAAAGATAGTGAACACAATGACAGCTTAACTTGCACATCTGCTGTTCACCCCATCATTGTAGAGCTACATTTGCAAAACATGGAAATGTCATGTTTCTTGTACTTGCAAAACATGTCTCCTCATTTTTTGATGATTTCACTATATTATGGTGAGTTGGATCGTCGGTGTTTTAGAGAAACTGGCAGTCTTTATTCTGTGATATACTACTTAACTTCCAATATTCATTTTACACTGAAGGTGGAGACCATTAATTCATCCAAAATGTTGGTAGCCCAGCCTATCACAGTGTCATATAAATGTGAGTCTTGACTGACTACCATGACAACCTGATTATTATATGCTTGCTTCTAGCATACGTAGTTACAGTGGGCTTTATCATGTATGATGTCATTGAATGTTGGTGATCAGCAGTCCTGCATCACATTTGGAACATTCCATTTCCAAATATTGGCCTGGAGGCAGGCTATCCTAAGGTTTTTGTGATTGTCCCTCCATGCAAATTCCAAGATAGTACCTTAAATTAGACTGTGACCACTTCCTACCATATCCTTCCCAATTCATTATTCACTAATCAGCTTGTCATTTAATGCTATAAATTCTGAGCTACTAACTGCATTGTTAAATAAGCCACAAATAAATGAACACTTGTAGGATGTCATAATTATAATAATTATTATTTTATCACAGAACAAAAATAATTTTAGTCCATTGAGACTTGACAGTGCTGCTTCAGTGCTGAGAGTTGGCAGGTGCTGTAACCCTAAAAACAGTGTTCCAGATGTCTGAAGGTTTATCAGCTGATGGACCAGATTGCACTATACAGGTTATGCAGTAGAGGTCTTCTCTTCGCTGACAGTGGTGGCTCCAGAGGCCACAGAGCCAGAATCATCTTCAGCATTTGCACAAACTAAGCTGGGGAACTTCTTTGTTAAAACTGCTCGATACTTGGGGTGGCTGTAAGGAACAGTAACATAGTATTTTGGGGGTCAGTCATTCAGTAACAAGATTTACCTGGACTGAACTGGTTCAGATTAGGTGCCTGTGGCAAGCTTTGTAAAATTAGTCATAAACATTTGCATTCAGTGACAGCTTGATTGGTTTCTTCTCAAGAAAAGACACTCTCTCATGCAGTTATTCATAATTAACTTTTTTGTTTGGATGTATATGCATATGACTTAATTGACATTAAAAATATAACACTGTCCCACTACATACCATGTAGGTGCTTGGGGGAGAGGAGATCTCCTGCTCATTCTTAACCTCGCCATTAGATAGGATGAGTGGTCAGTGTCACACGCTTTACCTCTGGGAAGGGACCCCAGTACCCATTGAACAGGTGGCTGGGTGGGCCTCAGAGCCAGTCTGAATTCAGAGGCTATAGGAAAAGTTCTCTGCCCCTGTCAGTGATTGAACCCAGTTGTCCAGTCTGTAGTCAGTCACTGTACTGACTGACCTAGCCCAGGTCTTTAATTGACATTGGATTTCATAATTTATGGTTCTATATTAGAATCCTAATTATCTGACCTAAATGGAACTGAAGGATGGTTGGATAATACAGAACACCAATGAAAATTATTAGGGTAAACATCAACTCAGTTTATGATATTATTAAATTATGAATAAAATACAATACACCATCAACTGAAAAATCTCACAAATAATATTTAATATTTTATAAATCTGTAAATTTAAGAGTTTGTTTTTTTGAAAAAATTAGTAATGGGTATTTAATTCTGAACCTCCTTTCTTTTCTCTGTGGCAAGGTAATGCCAGGGCCTGAACAGTAGTATGTGTAGTGGTCACCTCTCTTTGTTGTATAGCATAAGTAATAACTTACAGCATGTCTGATAAAATGGAATGTCAGATAACCGAAGGTCAGATGATTGGGACTCTGTTTAAATTTTAATGTAAACACTTGCAGGAGAACTAAATTACTGAATATATGTCCTTGTACTTCTGTGAGTCTCTTTTAAGTAGAATATGTCAAGGAAAGCACTCTGTTCTTTTCCACATAATCTGAAGTAAAGGAAGCCAAAAACCATTTTAAACACAGCCCTTGTAGTCCTCAGTTTGAGGATATTTGATTATATTACCTGATTCCATAGACAATGGGATTGTAGACTGCATTAGCTTTGGCAAACAGAGAGCACCAGATAGTGGCCAGAGGGCTGATGCTACCACCTTCGAAGATACCGGTAAAGTTTGTAACGAGGTATGGTGTCCAAGCAAAGAACCACAGTGAAATAGTCATCAAAGCAACCTGTGAACAAGTGTTGGCAGCATTTTTCTAACCAGATAACTGTATATTCAAGTGTCAACTTTGATTCCTTCAATAAACATCTACCAAAGTTACCGGCTTGATATATTTTCTTACCTTGGCCAACTTACACTCCGCACTGGTGTTGGACTGGTCAGCTGACCTCAGGGAAGCCACATTCATCTTCTTTGCCTGCTCCTTCATTTGTTTCTCATGGGCTGCTACAGCCTGCATTAGGTGACAAAAAAGCTCAGGTGCTGATAAATATACTTGCACTGTTTTAAAGAGAATTATGAAAATACATAAATATAGGGGTTTCTGCTGTCTTCCTTCCTTTGTCCTGTAAAAATGAATTTTGTAGCCTGTGCCAGTTGCATAATTGATAATTATGGTTACCCTAGGTTTCTTTCCTTTGCAAGGGGAGACAATTTGTGAATTGCCATATAAAGCTTGAGGTGTGTGGTAATGACCTAGATCAGGTAGGTAGCTGACTAGAGTTCAGGTGATGCACAATGGAGATATTTTAAGAAACAATGTAGTTTTAAACTAAGGTTTGTGCATTCAAATTTTTAATGAACTGGGCTCTTAGAACAACAACGTTTGGGAAGAACTGAGTCATTGAATCAAGAAGTAGTTGGATGTAACTTATTTACAGTAATAGAGTATTTATTTAAACACCTAACTGAATCAAGATATAAATCTTATCTGAGATCTTCTTACCTGCACAATGAACCAGTAGGAGTAAATAATGGTCAGTAGAGGAGTGAAGTACACCCACACAGAATAAATAAGGATGTAGCTTCGGCTCACCCAATCCTTGTTCAAGTAGTCAGTGCCACAGGCGGTCATATTGCCTTCAGGCACATACCTGGAAAACGTTTTATGTTATTTACTGTTTTGTTAAGTTACTCATATTTAACATTGTGTTTTATGAGGAAACTATTGATGCCTAAGAATTCTTGTAATATAACGGAAAGGAAATTAATTATATTAATTTAGTGAATTATTATCAAATATGTGAAACAGGCCACTTTTCCAGTTCTGACCACAGATATCTACAGTTTTTTCAGAAGTCAACTTTCATTTCTTCTTTTAATTCCCTTAAGTTGTTTTTGTTCATCGTTTAACCTTTCTGAATGTACTTTGTAGTTCATATAAATATATATATATAAAATTCATTCATTCCATCTGTAATATTGTGTACTTTTACCACTATGTGTAATGAGTAACATTACAAAACATTGAAACAAAATATGTTAATGTAGGCTGGACAGTGAGGAAGTGAATCCATACACAGTTTTGGTGGTGAAGCATCATGAAAAGAAGCTACTTGGAAGACAGATGTTAGAAAATTTGTTTTGAGGATGTGAACTGGTTTGATCTGACTGCAGATTGTGTCCAGTGGTAGTATTTATTATTAGCAGTGCTGAACTGTTAGAAGTGAAACTTCATTCTTGTCACCTGTTCCAGCCAAACATTGGGAAGATAGTCCATATGATAGAAAAGACCCACACTGCGAGGATTTTGAGTATGGCTCCTTTGTTTGTCATGGGTTTGGCTGATAACCCCTGAAATATGAAACAAATGTAGTTCTGGTGCTCCATTTGGATTTACAGTTACTATAATATGGCTCTTTGGTTTTGTCAAATGATCACGCATTGGAGCACTTTAACTTGGTAACAAGATTTAACACTAACTTTCTGAGCATTCAGTTTTTTAATTATCGTGCTTCAAAGTTAATATTTACCTGAGCTTCACGTCTGGGGGAGGATGCATATAGGAATATTTTTTACCTTGGGCGGTATAAAGGGAAAGATCTGAGTTATCTCACTCACTGGTCTCATTATTTTATAATGATTTATGAACTCAAACTATAATCCAAGCACATTTTCCTTCAGGATGAAAAGATATCTTGAGAAGAATTTTGTTTGTAAATGTGAGATGTCTTTAATTGAAAGTCTGCATGTACTCCTGCATCTACCAGTTTCTGGTAGTCCCATGTTAAAGTATTGTAAATATAAGGACTAGATGTGCTGTCAGTTAGTATATCCAGAAGATGGAGATTTCTGTGTCTTGATTTGTCAGCAGACAAGACTACTACTACTATACAGTCTGGAAGGTAAAGTTAAAAAGTTTTCTCTGTGGCTGAGCACATCATGAAGACATAAGGGAGTGGATGTAAAGTAATTTGCTTTCTCAACCTTTGTTTTATAAGGAGGTGAATAGTCATTTTTACACTTGGCTACATTATTCCTGGCAATAGAGATCCCAATACCCACTGGATAGAAGACTGGGTGGGACTCACATCGATTTTGGATATGGCGGTGAAGTGAAAAATCTGTTTCTCTGCTGGGAATCTAACACAGTACAGTGTAATCAGTAAAAGATGAACATATAAATCCTCTCTACAGTCAGTCTGCATTTAGTTACGCTTGGTATTAAGTTTCAAACAAAAGTCCTTTATATATCTGCCTGAAAGAAAATATGAATAATCAGCATTTCATAACACACAAACTTTTGATCTGTGTCTCAACAATGAAACTGGAGACAAGTTACTGGACATCACTATTCCTTGGAGATCAACAAAAGAGACTGAATTTATCAGGCCTTATGCTACTACAGTTGCATGCCTGAATACTGTAGACATAAGACTAATTACTTTTAGGAATGCAGACACGACTTTCATAAATTCAAGCAATTCGGATCATGAGGATTGTATTACAGTCACAAAACACTTCAAATCACAACATTATTAAAAAATATGTTTGTATGAGCTACTTGATGACATAAAATAGGTTCCATTGTTTGCAGTTACATAATTTTGTGTTCAAGTTTATTTTGAATAACATGCTTTGAAAACACAGTAGCCTATATAACATTACTAAGGCTGCCATGAAATACTATGTTACTATAGTCAAAGCATTCTGTGATTTATCTAAAGCCATATGTTGCAACATAACACAGAATTTTCAAACCTACTCTGAATGGCTATATTATTGATTTTTACTCAGAAATTTGCAAAGTAGTCAGCTGGTATAGTTGACAGGAAGTTAAAAGTCCAAGATCTGTAGTGCTCCTGTGGCATGCTGTTAACACCAAGTTTGACGATTATCGGACAGTAATCTCTATAACACTGATGCCTGAGTTTTAAGTGAGGCAGGCCAACACAAGCAAGCCAGTATAATTTCTTAAGTACCTTAGAAGTTACCCTTATTGGTATGCATTAGTTTTTACCTTAACAATTACGTTGTACCTGTCCAAAGCGATTAGGGTCATTGTCCATATGGAGACACATCCAAAGAGAGAGCCACACATTCCATAGAGCTCGCACATCAAGGGGCCTGAAACAGGATTTCCATTGTAACACCTGAGTAGCATAACTATTCCAGTCTATATGAGCAGTGAAATGGACTACTCACCCAGTACCCAGGTCTCATAGAAGCAGTTGATAACCATAGCTGGTGACATGCAGAGCATCATAAGGAAGTCGGAGAATGCAAGGTTCACCACTAGAAGGTTGGATGGTGTTCTGAGTGACTTTGTGGATGAGAAGATATATATGACCATTCCATTGCCAGTAACAGAGACTACACCCAGCACTCCAATCACTAAACCAAGTATTCCATGCCACAATGGGTTCAAGGGCGGGAACTGGTACCTATAAGACCGGCAGGACTTGTATAAATTTGGATAAAGAATAAAGCTGTTTTTAACTATACAAAGGCTTGGTTAAAAGCGTTGGGGCTTGAACTTTAACCCTTAACATATTTCTTATACAGTCAGAATAGAAGACCTGTGTTTCAAATTAAAAATAAACAGGTTAGCACCACTTTTAGTGTGTGTGAATTTGTCTGAAAATAATGATTACTCCCAAAATATCTGCCATTGCCCTTTTTTTCTTGGCAAAGTCCTGAAACATTTTGTGAAACACCAAATACTAGTTGGGAGCTAGTGTTTTAATGTGGCATATTATTTATAGTTTTCAACTTATCATTTTAACATTTCAACTAATGTGACATTACCAGTGAGGATCAACAAGATGCAGCATCTCTGGTAATACTTTGTCCACTACTGTTATGTTGCCAAAACCTCCTTGGCTAGCCCGTGAATAGGCACTGAAGCTTGGTTCATAAGTCAGAGACATGGAGCTGACTGCAACATAAGTTATGTAACATTAAAGAGACACACTGGAGCATTTGAAAGCATATTATGGTGCAGAATACTGGGTGCTAAAACAAAGAGAAGGATTTAATTTTCCAATAATTTTTAATGAATATTTAGTTGCTAGATAGATACCTCATCATTGTTGATTTTATTACTATTACAGTATCAGGTGAATATTACAAATGATGATGTATTTCATTATTCAATTTTGTATGTCCATTCATAAAGAAAACTAAGTATCCACTTTTTAGAATAGTAGCAAATGCCAGGTAGTTGTGAAGCCTCCACAAGAAAACACTACTTTCAAAACTATGACAGAAATTATATACTCTTTTAATACCTTATTACTCTGTAAAACTCTTACCTTGGCTAATATATAAAAGAATCTGAAAAACCACAAACCACACTACTTAAATTTCTAATCCAGATAAAAGTTGAGTCCCACCACAATAGATGACAATGTCTTTTTGATGTTGCTCAGTGTCTGTGGTATAGACCCACTGCTTATATAAGACTTAGCTCCGCCCCTCTTCACAAGACTCCCTCCTTTCCAGTGTTTTTGTGATGTGAAGACAGGTATAAGTTAATAAAGGAATGAATGTTGAATGTGTCATTTATTATTAGAGGTGCATCTGTGTATTGGCCACGTGTAGGCAACTGAAGTAATTGGATAACTCTCCCCACAACTAAAACTACTTCCTTAGAACATGTGACCTATTTCTAAGCTACTTTTATTTTTAGAAAGAACATGCTCTAACTTGTGATTTATGTGTTATTTGAAACATGAGTACCAGTACTTCAAAAATGGGAACATATTTGGACCTGTGAGAGATAAAGTAACAAAAGAATGAGAAAATTATTGTAATGAGGAACTGCACAATTTATATTGTTCATATAATTTGAAATTTTAGTTGAGTTTATTTATGTAATTGTGTGGAAATGATTTTATACAACACCTGGTACACTGTTCATCTGATATTGTTACAATGATTTATTCTTAAAAGATGAAATTGAGTAAAGGTAGGACTCGGTTTACGCCGCTTCACTTTTGCGCCTCTCATAGAGCACGATTGGAGGGGGTGATGAGTCATGACTGCCCGACTTACTAGACACATATGGTCCCGACATTGTAATAAAACTATAATACTAAATGATAAACTATGGCCTAAAATTGAATAATTAAACAAAAAACGAAATATAAAATATGATGAGAAATTACATTAACCACAGACTAAGAACTGCAAATGAACTGACAAACATGCACTGGTGTCTAGAGAACAGTACGCCAAAAGGTCAATGCAAGAGGCTATTGCTCTTATTAACAAGAGATATGAGATCTTCTATAACAATGACCCCAACTGGGAGCGGAGCTCAACCGTTAAGAGAGGAATTGATACAGTTAAACAGCCATACTATAACTTATTATCAGAAAAGAAGAAAACCAAACAGACATCTATTCTATCATTTTTAAAGCAGTAAATTTTCTTTATTTTTCTTAAACATTATTATCTTAAATATTATATAATTGTCAATACATAAATTTCATAAAATAAAACATTCTTAAAGTATTTTGTGTTGATTACTGAAAATCTTGGAATGGAACCTAATGTATTTACATGTTCCCATTATATTTTTTGCTTCAATTTATGCCGTTTCATTTTACACTGCAAATCTCAGGAACCTAACCCCAGCGTAAACCACGTCCTACCTGTATACATATAGAATGTATGCAAGGAAATAAGAAATATATACATAATTTTGATTGAAAGTTTCAATGGTAGAGACCATTTTTGAGCCTCAAGCATAATGATGTCTCAAAATTAAAGATATGGGTTGTGAAGGTGTGAACTGGAATGAATTGTATGGTTAAATTGTGGGCATTTATAGACACAACAGTCGAACTTTGGAACTCACAGTGTAATTTTCTTGACCAGTTAATGAAGAAAGTGTATGAACCCTGGTTTAATTAGTTTAAAATTATGAAGTGAGATGAATTTCTTGAATCTGTATATGAATTGATATTCAGGCTACTCCATTTGGAGCAGTAATTTGTGTATAGTGTTTGGAATAAAGGTCATATATGTCCATCCATCTGTCATATCTCATCTAAATCTTGAAGATAGATGAGAAATCAACATAAATAAAATCACAAACATCCTATCAGAATGTCAGTTCTGCAGTTGAGATTCAAAACAAATGCTCCAAGGATACCAGTAAGTCAAGGTACTGATGAGCTAACATTACTTATTACCGTTACAACAGTGCAATAAAGTATGTTGGGTTGTATATTTTGTCAATACAAACCAAGAATCCAAAATTTTGGAGGCTGTCATATAACATGACATCCTTACTCTTTGCTAATGCACTTGATCTGCCATAAAGGAAACCTCAGATTTCATGTTGCAAATTTCATTTGTGTTTATAATAAACATCTGTTATTTACATGTTGAACTGAATTTTTGAGTTTAAACTACGGTAGAAAAAGAAACCTTACAAAGGATATAAGTTTTCAGATGTTGGAGTCTTTAAGGTTTCCTCCTTAATGAGATTATTGTGAGGAGAATGTAATTTCTTTACATCCTTCTTAAAAGCTTTACTTTTGTATTGGAAGGAAATCAATGTTAAGTTCTTACAGCAGCAATGTTTTATATCCATTCACTAACTCCATGAAACAGATCTTTCGTGAATAGTTATAGTCACTCAAGAAGTTGAATCATATCCTGATTTTGTTGAATCCTAAAACTTCATTACTGTGTTTTTAAGAAACTTGCTGTTTGATTTATCCCAAGCCACTTCAGTCCAGTCTGACCTTTCACACTCTATTTTTCTATCCTCCATTTATGCCTAGGCCTCCAAAGTTGTCTCTTCCATTGAATATCAGCCATTGTAAGAGTTATACTTAAAATTGTTGTGCATATTGTTATGAAATATAATATATATATGTATGTATATATATATATATATATATATATATATATA
>NW_019059723.1:761079-773799 GCF_000696155.1 Zootermopsis nevadensis | reverse complement strand
TATATATATATATATATATATATATAGTGTGTGTGTATATGTGGGTAAAATTCTTATCTACCTAAAGGGGACCATAAATGCCCAGATTTGTCTACAAACAAACCTCAGTGTGTGTGGAGGAAATTGACAGTCTGTACACACTGAAACACTGGTCAAAGGAAAATTTAGTTATTATAATAGATAAATAAATAATTAATTAGCAAGACATGTCTCTTCAAGTATGGTAATGTAATGAATTCAAGTGTGCAGAAAAATTCTTATCAGAACAAGTGGAGAGTGAATGCAAAATAACTCCAAGCTTTGTTGACTATTAAAAATACATGTGTAGGGTAGAGGAAGACCACAAAGTGCTAGTACACACAGAGAACTAACCCAATCCTTGTACTATTGGATGTGAAATTATTGTGTTTAGGCTGTAGGAGTTGCACATGTGGATTAAGGCGTGTGTATTCCTTGGTTTACAAATAATGTAGTGTGGAACTTAGTGTATGAAAATTTCACCAAGTGTGTTGAAATTAAAAGGGGAAAAATGGTTTTATCATACTAATCATTCTCAGACAGATGGTTTGCTATCATGGTTCCCCTTGCCTTATGCATCTTCTCTTCTTCAGTTACTGTCCTGTAGCTCAGGCTCAAAGTTACAATGCATCCATTGTTGTATTTGGATGACAGAGTATTTATGTTTAGAGAACAGAGTATTTGCATAAGCATATCTGTACATATAACATGGAGTACAAATATGAGTGTGCATTGCTCCTGCAAGAATTGTGTTATGATGACATCTAGGGGCATGAGAGTAAAGCTGCATGCATTCTACTACAGTCATAATTTGTGATTTATGTAATGTGGGAAGTATTAAGGTATTATATCATTCTAGAGGGACAAAGTTCGTCATAAAAGCTTAATTTAATTCCAGCTCTTGGTACACTGCTATCACAGAATATCGGCTACAATAAAGTAGGTCACGACTCAATGTACTACACTGTGACATATTATGATGATGTTGACGACCGCTGCTGCTTATTATGCCAGTTTTGCACGTATTCATTTTAATATATTGGAGCCCGCCAATATTTTTAAGTTCTTGTATAATGTGAATGTTTGTGCATAATTACAATTAATCGGTAAGTACGATGTGGTTGATGAAGAAGAAGAATTTTGTGAAAGTTTGTAAACTAGGAATATGTGTTTATGATTGTAAGAATTACGAAGAATGAGTGCAGGTTTTGTTAATCAAACCTAACCTAATGTCACTAATTTTTACAAGGTAATTTGTGTTCCTGGCATGCTTGTAGCGAAAATGTCACAGAAAAAGGATAAATTGATCAGTAATAAAGATCAAGAAAGACAGCATCAGGATGACTTACTGGAAGGAAATGAATCACTGGATGTATCTGAAATTCGTGAAGAGGAGGATCCTTCAGAAGATGAAGACGGGTTGAGGATAGGAGATATTTATATCCCTCCACCCCCGAAACCAGTTTGTTCAAATGAAACTATTGGCCCAAGACTAATTATCACTCATATTGAAAACGAGAACTTCAAAAGTTACGCCGGCAAGCAGGTCCTTGGGCCTTTCCATAAGGTATTTACGAGTGGTTTACGCACCCTCATGTAAAATATTACACCTAAAGAATTTCCGTATGCCGTGTAGGTTATATAACTTTTTCCCCATGATATACTTAGGTTGGGCCAGAGATAAAATATGAGCTATTCCACTATTTGATATTCTTTGGAACCACCGTCTCTGGTTCTGAAGTGAACATTTAATATATTTTGTTCACTCAGAAGCAAAATATTTGTAAAATCAAAGAATGACTTTACATTTAAGTGCTTGAGCCATACTGGCATGCACCCAAATGCCATCATATAATATAATTTTTCTGGCAAAATTACAGGCACAGATAGCCTTAGATGCTGACACACCCATAAACCCCCTCATTTATTCAAGAAAAAATTGTTTTATTTGTGTATACTAGACACAACAGAAACATACTTTAAAGTGCAATTTTTTACTGATGGATTTCATATGATTCTTACTGTAAGTAGGAAGTTTTTCCCATAAACAACATAAGCCAATTGACTGTAATGGACACATGTTGTGAGATTTTAGGTTTTCACACCATTCAGCATAACAGTGTTATTCTTCTGGGTTGTGATGCTATGTATCTGCCTATGAGTCTACGCAGTGTCACAATGTAGAAGAACATCAAGGCATACTGTGTTTTATTTGAGGTAAAGACAATTCTTAGATATTATTTTGAATGAGCTTCAGCTTTAAAGGGTTAGTGTAAACCATTCTGATTTATCTAATGCAACTAATAATGTAAACCTATGAAACAATGTTTGTTGTTTGTCACAAGGACCCCAAATTACTTTGTTGATGTTTTTCTTACCCTTCAGTGTTTTACATCAATTGTTGGCCCAAATGGCAGTGGGAAGAGCAATGTCATAGATTCTATGCTGTTTGTGTTTGGTTACCGAGCCAGCAAGATCCGTTCAAAGAAGATATCTGTCCTGCTTCACAATTCTGCACAACATCAGAATGTTCAAAGTTGCACTGTTGCAGTACACTTTCAGCAAATCATAGACATAGTAAGGTTACTTCTAAATTGATTGATGCATTCATTTGTTTATTAGCTGAAATATTTTGTTGAGGTTACATGTCTCTTTTATTGGTAACTTGATTGTGATGGTTGATCTTTACTTATGTTAAAGCCTGGTTCAGATGACTTTGAGTTCGTCCCAAACTCGAAGTTGGTTATTGCTCGAACAGCTTTCAAGGACAACACATCATTGTACACTGTGAATGGATGCCGTGTGCAGTTCAAAGAAGTGGCAAAGCTACTTCGTAGTCATGGCATTGACTTGGATCACAACCGGTTTCTGATCCTGCAGGGTGAGGTGGAACAGATAGCCATGATGAAGCCTAAGGCACCCAGTGAACATGAGTCAGGCATGCTGGAGTTTCTGGAGGATATAATTGGCACTACAAGATACAAGGTTAGCTGTAGCATCCAAGTTATTATAGTCATAAACAGGCCTGCACAAATCTTGATTGTCAGGTTGCCATGGTACCTAAAATTTTCGTGATAACATATAGAATTTTCTGCTTATTAATCTCATGGGCTTGTATCTTGGCTTATTATTATGCAACATTTTAAAATTGTCGCCGTATAGTTTGAATTCTAATGTGTAGGTGGCAACTTCTAGCATTGTGAAATTAATTTACGTGAATGTTATTTTAATTTCTGATATATGTATGTGTGTTTATATATTCTGATTCCTGGTTTTTTGAGGTGACTCCTTCCTAACTTTATAAGAAATTTTGCAGGCTTGATCATAAACTTCAAGTATAAACACACAGGTAACCAAACATTTTTAAAATAAAAACGTATGGTTATTTTGAAAGATAACACCATTATGTGTGTGTCTGAAAGTGTATAGAATCAATACAGTATGCATGTTATCATTGTCCACTATGTACACCATAAAACTCTGCTCCTATTGAACAGTGTTTATGTTAATAATTATTAAAAATCATCAGTACAACTGAAATTTGATGAAATTGTGAGATGTTTAAGTGAGACAGGAAACTTACAGAATCAGCTTGTATTCCCAGCACCTATATAATGGAGACTCAATTTTTTCACTGTTAAAAGTGAGTGGAAAGGGTACTCATTTTGGGTGCATGTATTTTTCAGAATGCATCCTTTATGATTAGCTTACTTTATTGGCCTTCATACTTATTTGCTGCTAGAAGGAATTATTTTTCCATGTATTTCATTAATTTTTAATCATATTGAATGTTTCGGATAAAAAATTGTAGGTCTTGTTCATATTATATTTAATGTCATGTACAAATTATTTTTATACCTTACCCACATTCTAGGAAAGGTTTGCAGTTTTATATGAGGTAGGGGTTATATTGGACTAATAAGAACAAAATATAAATTTTGTTGGCACATTCTAATTCAGATTCCTCCAGTATCATGTTGTATTAATGTCTCTTAGGTGGCTTTAGAGATGCAATATATGAAAACAGGATGGATAGACACAGCCTGTTCATTTTGTGTTTAAGTTATGTAATTTATGAAAGGAATGTTAAGAGGAATTTTATGCTGGTTTTATTGTGGACCATGCTGTGTTATTTGCAGGAGCCTTTGGAGAAGATAGTTTCACTGGTTGAGCAGTTGAATGAAGAACGGAGTGAGAAGTTAAATCGTGTGAAGATTGTTGAGAAGGAGAAGGAAGCTTTGGAAGGACCAATGAAAGAAGCAGTGGCATATGTGAAGGTTGAGAACGAGATGGCCAAGACAAAGAATGTTGTCTGCCAGAAATACATGTATGTACTATGAGTTAAAAGGCTGGAAGTTTGTAATTTCTGCTTTGTATTTTGTGTATTCTGGCTAAAGTTCCTCTCTCCAGGCAACTTCCAGGATGATGTGTTGTAATGTAAATAAATGGGTTGGGCGTCAAAGTGATACTTTCACTGCAACCATTAACTGATCTTTAGGATGATATGTTACAGTTCATCTTGATTACTTCCCTTCACATTCTGATCTTGCATACGTGAATAACATGAAAGGGCCTATATATTCATACATAACTGTACTAATGTGGAGACATGAAACAAGCATTATAGTGCTCAGTTTAGAATTTACTTTCATTTTGGTTATGGATATTTTGTCTTGAAATAATTATGCAACATGTACTATACTTATGAGCAAGAATTTTCCAGTAAGTCTGTGATAGCATTTTCTTAAATTGTATGATGTTCTGGAGCACATGGCAGATTTTTCTTTGGAGCAGAAGCCAAACCAAAAAAGCTTTGACCCGTGACGTTTTATATTTCGATATCTAACAATAATAATCCAGTGTTCCATCATTGAATGGCATAAATTGCATATTTTAATGTATGTGTTGACAAGAAGTCTGTGCACGTTTATGTCATACAAAATAAAATTCTGATGTGAAACAACAGCTGAGCTATACATGTGCTTCTGCTACTTGTCATTTGGCTTGTCATGGCCTTGAATGTCTTGTAGTTTTGGAACTGAAATACTACTGGTGTGCAGTCCTTCAAGGATCAAATTCTATCATTGATGGTCCATTCATGTCACAGAAAGATGTTCCCCATTAGAGTTTTTATCTTCAGTACTTGGAAAGAAGGTCGCCCTCAGTGGACTAGTGGTTACTGTGCTCGCCGCTGGACCCAAGGTTTGCAGGTTCAATCCTGGCTGAGGTCGATGGATTTTTAAGGGTGATAAAAATCCATATCACAACTTCCTTCAGAGTGGAAGTAAAGTTGGCGGTCCCATGTCATAGATTTACGGCATGTAAAAGAACCTTATGAGCATGATACAAGATGTTTCATAAGCAAAATTCAGCAGCCATTTCTCACCCAAGTCTCCTGATTTACTGCTAGATGGATCTGGCAGACAAGTGAGGATTGAGTATAAATTGTGCAGAGTCAGTGGGCTGGTCACTCACTACTCACAAATGCATGCTTCAAAAGACCAAGAATACTTCTAAGTGGGGAGGTCATGGCCCCAAAATGGGCCGAAGCACCATAGATGATGACGACTTGGAAAGAAGACACACGTTAATATAATTGATGTAAGTTCCTTGTAGCAGTTTTAGTTATTGCATGAAAGTTCATGCTTGATCACATTTTCTGGTTATAGTAATACTGAATTTAGAATGATTGAAAAATTATTGAAAGTGGACTGACTAGATTTAGAAATTATCTAACACTGAAGACTTTATCTTAACTTGGTCTTGCAACATTACACAGTTAGATTTTGTGTGGCCAACAATTTGCAGAGTTATTAATATACATTTGATGAGATAATACAAAGAGTAAAAGTCTGTAACAATAAATGCCAGTGTGTCCACAAATTGTTGTTGCCCAGTTTGTGGGTTTTGATTCATCTGTTGTAGATATGAAAATGAGCTTTGCGCTGAAGAGTTGGAGAAGAAGAAAAAAGCAATTGATGATAGTACCATTGAGCTGAGAAAACAGATGAAGGAGGCTGTTGATTCCAGGGAAGGGAAGAGCAAAGCTATCAAGCAGTGTACTAAGTAGGTCTAAAGGAAATGAAGTGAATGCAGTTTTGGAACCTTTTGTAATTTTATAATTTTTATTGATACAATTTATTATGATGATATGAGAGACCAAACTTTTTGTATTCGATTTTGATTTGTGTGTTATTGAATGGATTGTGCAGTTAGGCAGCCATTCTGTGCCAGACTGCAGTTTTGATTAGCTTGCAAATTTCCTTTTATTTAAGATCAGTGTGCTGAATGCATGATCTCTTCTCTATCCGTCTATCCTTGAAGCAGCATATAGTCATGAAGCAAAGTAAAATATCATGGGCAACACTAGCACATGTAGTTATCTCACCATTACACAAAATGGATCAACTTGTGTCTGTCTTTGATTACTAGAAATGGAAGTAATTTAACCTTTCTATCTGATTGGTTATTTCATGAATCCAAATTAAGAGTTTTATTGTTTAAAGACAAAGTTTGGTCACAAATTTATATTGCATTTTTATTTGTTTTTTTTGTTTGAGTGTTAGAATTGATGGTATTTAATGAATTCAGTATTTGGAATAGAATATAATAAATCCTGATACCATATTTCCTAGCAGTTTAGTGTAGGAAGTGTTTAGTGTACAAATGAGAGATTAGGTTTGCACAAGACACTTCCATTAAAAATCAATGACAAGATGCTTTTTTTTCATTACAGAAATATGCGGTAACAATGGGACTTGTTTTGTTAATAAGTTACTATGGAATGAACAGATTTCGTGCTACTTTCTTTTGTAAATGTTAATCTGTTTCTCCTGATTTATGTCCCGCTTAATACAACTTGAAATTGGGTCAAATTTACAAAGAATTGAAATACTTGCAGATGTTTATTATATTAATATAATTTCTGTTGTCCAAAAAGAGAGTTTTTGTTTTTCACTTGTGTACTAAAGTATGTGATCACTAAATATTTAATTTTGGTCACTAAATTGTTCCTTGTTCAGGTTGAGAATTTTAATATTTTTGTGTTAACATTCCTGATTTTCAGGGTTTTGGAGGAACTGATGAATAAGAAAGATACATTAACAGAGCAGTTTAATAAGATGAACCAGCATCATGTGGCAATCAAAGCAAATATGTCACAAACCAATAAGAAGAGAAAGAATATGAAGGAACTTCTTGTTGATGAGAAAAGAAAAGTATGACAAGTTTTAAATTTATATGGAATAAATTAAGTCAAAATTAACATAACAAGGATAATTCATATTTGTATTAACTCTGTCCATATTGTTTGTGATGAAAGTACATGTTTTATTTTATGAGATCCACAGGTTTTAGCTAAGGTTATTCTTAAATTTTGTGAGAACCTTATTTGATCTCCTATTTGAAAATATTAAACTTTTGAAAGTATAGGTAAATTTCTTCAAATTTTCAATGCGTTAAGGTAACATATGCTGAACTTCTATGTTCTTCTGCATTAACCCCTTTATGTCTTTAATACATTGAACTTTTTACAGCTGAGGAGATTATATGTACCACCTGCTTTAACATTCAGTATCTTTGCTTTTTATATTTATAGGTTTTGTATGTTTCTCTGAATAAAGAGGGATTATTTTCATAATCAGCATTAACCAGTTTATCTTTGTAATGGAGTAGTGTTCTGTTTTCTTTGTGGTATGGGTTGAATTGTCAAATGTTATATAAACAAGCTTTGGCTTCGAAGGATTAATTGATGTGACAAGTTTTACTAGTCTGCCATGACTGATATTGACATATTTAGAAGCCGGTTCACCATTGCATATAATTTACATGTTCAGGTTCAAATAGGGCATTTTATGATTAGAATATGTGTTTATTCATGAACATTACTTTTCTCTGATATTATTTGCTGCTGTTTATGAAACATTTAGCAGTATATATAATGACAAGGAAAAACTGTTTAAGACAGTAATACACCAACTGGTAACAGCATTTTGGGATGCAAGAAGTATTTGCCTGTGGCAAGTGCTCATGGAGTGACAAAACAGCTGAAACTATGGCCTTACCAATTTCAAGCATTGCATAAGCTGCAGCAATGGGATATGGCTGCATGAATTCATTATTGCCATTGTTCATCATTTTATGCATGAAGGGGTTCATGTGTTGTAGTTTGGGTTACATTTTAAATGGAACATCCTGTTTAATTTATTTCATTTTTATGAAAGCCTGTCAGATTTTGCATAGTCATTAGAAACAGGCTTGCCTGTAAATAGGTTAATTTTAAAGTTATGTAGCTTGACTCTCATAGATCTTACTGCATTGTGTTTAGTTGAATGAACTGGAGCTTGTGCCAGCAAAGAATGAGCGTGATATTGCAGAGCTGACTGTTCGGGAAGAGAAACTCAGTAAGGATCTGGATAAAGAGAAAGCAGACATGGAAAAAGCAATGGCAGGGCTGAGAGCTGAAACACAGGAGCTGCAAGACAGTAAGGAGAAACTTCAGACCCAGCTCATTGCACTTAAGAAGACAGTAGATGAAACAAAGTCTGCTGTAAGTTATTATCATTACTGTACATAAATTAAGGTAAACTGAGTACATATCTAAGGTTGCGCATAGAGCCAGTAAAGGTTACGAAACCCATTGAGTATATTGTACTACAAAATAAATTATTAGCTTTGATTTATAAGCTTTACATAGCTGTTCCCCTATAGAACTAATGTATAGCTACAAAGAAATGATTTATGTTGGGCCTATATTGTTTCTGAAGTGAAATATCATTGAAAGCATAGCAACTAACTTTTGAGACAACACTGTAACACATTTTAGCAAAGAAAATGATTGCAATGGATTCAGGTACCATTTATTTTTTCATCTGTTTGTCTATAGGGTTTTACTCAGTTACACAAAAGAATTTAACCTGATATAATTTATATATATATGTTATATGTGTTTTATTGTGCAGTATGATGTTGCCAAAGCAGAGTTGGATCTGTATATGAGTACTGAGCAGAAAGAACGTACAAAACTGGAGCAAATAAGAAGTAATTATGAGACTGCTTCAAAAACTGTGAAAGGAAGAAAGAAGTAAGTCATTGATAAGTCCATGTCTCTTCTTACCAAATGTTACTGTGATGTTATTTCCACTGCATAAATACACTGTTAATTTTAATGGGCTGAAATCCGACATGAACATTGCATACAGTATTCTGATTTTCCAAACTTTATGTCTGTGTTTTATATTTTCATTTATGCCATTTAAATTTATTGCCTCCCAAAAATAGAATGTTCTGTGAGTAACTGCTTCTAATAATCCTTTTGTTAAAGGAAACTGAATATTGTGATTAATGCATAGTACTCCTGCATTACTGAAATATTGATGAAAATAAAGTGTTAAATATGGGTTTTACTGTTTGTTTACAGAAGAAAATATGTGTTTAATTCTGAAGAGTGTTATATTGTTGTTTATTTAGGGTATGCCATTTAAAACACAACCCAGTAACAATCACATACTGAAGTACAAAACTTAAATTAGAAGGTGGTTCACTCCCTATGTAATAAGACTCTTCCAGCCTCCCCCTTGACAGTCAAGTCAAGGTCACGCAGAGCGATGTTCTGCTGGCCAGAGTGGGTGTGAACATGATATATTCACAAGCAGAATGTGTGTTTATTCTAGAAAATTACTCCATGAAGCATTTTACAAAAGTTTCCTGTTGTGTAAGTACCAAGTAAGATAATAATACACAGACATTTTGTTTGTGTTACCCCACGTTTGCACCTGCACAACTTCAGTCAGTTGGTATGAGCAGTGCCTTAGGAGAAAGAGTGACCTTGACTTGTGTCATGGGGGAGGTTGGGAGAGAGTGTTACATGGGACTGGCCCTGCTTCTGATTTCGTTTTTTGTATGATCGTGTGTGATTGTTGTTGGGTAGCATTTTAAATGGTACACTCTGTACTGCTTATAGTGAAATAGAAGAACTGACAACTGGAATACCAGACACAGAAAAGAAGTTACAAGAGATTCAGTTGGAACTGGCCCAAGTACAAAAAGATGAAGCATTAGTGTCAGCAGAACTGCGATGTCATAGGGCTCAGGTGGAAGAAACAAGGTCCTCAATGCAGGCAAATCGGTCACGTGGCCGTGTGCTCGACTCATTGATGGAACAGAAACGGCAAGGACACTTGCCTGGGATATTTGGAAGACTGGTGAGTCAGGCTGAGGTCATGCCTGCGATTTTTCTGGCGGGTCTCTTTTCTTGTATTGTTCACATTGCTTTGTTCATAAACAGGAAGTTGAGAATAGTGTCACTCAGTATGAAAGTTGCATGTGTCAAATTAGTTGATAATATGGATCATGGTAAGTCAGTTAATATTTGTTGTAGGGAGATTTAGGAGCTATTGATCAGAAGTATGATGTGGCTGTGTCCACTGCATGTGGCCCACTGGACAACATCGTTGTGGATACTGTGGATACAGGACAGCGGTGCATTGAGTTTCTCAAGAGGAATGACATTGGACGAGCCACATTCATTGCTCTGGAGAAACAGGAACATTTGCGTCACAAGTGCATAACACCTATCAGCTGGTAAGGTATTGCATGTTACAAAAATGTGAAAGTATTTGTAGACAGTTTTTTCTTTCATGAAGTATGTGCAACAGTTTCATTTTTTCTTTGTAATGTGGGACATTCTTATAAATTATTGCAGTGGGTATATTGGAGGAACATGGTTTTGATGATGCTTATGGTGATTTAGATGGTTATATTGAAGAATACAACAGTATTTTTCATTCGAGATCATTTTCTGATGCAAGTAAAATATTTCCTTTATTCTTCTCCCACCCTTTTTAAGAGAGAGAGAGAGGTGGGGTTTGAGTCTTGAATACATGTTTTGCTCAGTCTACAGCACCAGTCTATGTTCCCAGTAGAAGTGGGCGAATATAATTTCTTTCTCTGGTATGAAATTGTTACGAAATGTTGTAACAAAACTGATAGTGTTACAGCATAACTTTTTATTTTTATTTTTACAACTATTTTAAACAACTTTATTTAAAAATATATTGAATAACTCTGCATTATATGAATAGTTTTTACTACAGGTATGTGTTGTTTGAATCCATTATGGTTTATTAACCATATTTGAATGACGCATTCAGAAGATGACTTTTGCATAGGCCAAATTCATATGCGGAGCAGTGTTCTTTGGTTGCATTTTTCAGTTTTTAATAATGTCAGATTGATGTTTTCAGTCCTGAGGGAGTGCCACGGTTGTTTGACCTGATCAGGGTGGAAGATGAATGTGTACGGCCAGCATTCTATTACGCTTTAAGAGATACCCTGGTAGCAAATGATCTGGACCAAGCTACAAGGATAGCATATGGACGACAGAGGTTCCGAGTGGTAACATTGGATGGTCAACTGATTGAACTTGCTGGTAAGCTTTATGTTGTGAATGCTGGTGGTACTGTAATCTATAATTATGCTGAGGATAAATTGGAAAATGTATGTACAAAATGTAATTTTGTCTTGTATTTCTATTTTCACAGGTTCCCTTTACTCATGCATCACAATGACCAGTCATTCCAGCCTCCTACTTTCTAAGATTTTTCATTGCTTTATGCAAGCCTCCTAACCACTGTGTTTATTTCTCCTTCATTTTCTTGCAGTTGATGCATGATTAAATATTTGTTTTTATAATCTGTATCCAATTCATTTTATGTATGACATCTATACCACCTTGGTATCTTATTTTGTAACCTCTGTTAAATATTTTCTGTGTATGTTCACACTTTTTTAGATGAATTAGCCATCTGAATCTGGTGCTTGTGATAAATAATGTTGAAGAATTCAGTCCATACCTCAAAGAAGACACTTATATTACAAAGACCAGATGGTTAGTACTGTTTAGGGAAATAATTGCTGTTTATTTGGAGAACCAATGAGCCGGGATAGCTCAGTCAGTATAGTGACTAGCTACGGGCTGGACGACTGGGGTTCGATCCCCGACGGGGGCAGAGGATTTTTCCTCTAGCCTCTGCATCCAGACCGGCTCTGGGGCCCACCCAGCCTCCTCTACAATGGGTACCGGGGTCCTTTCCCGGTGGTAAAGCCGGCCGGGGCGTGATGCTGACCACTCACCCCCATGTAGTGCTGAGGTCAAGGAAGAGAGGAGCTATACCTCCACTCACCCCAAATGCCTACATGGCATATAGTGGGACAAACTTTACTTTTTTATGTGAAACCCATAAATACATTTTGTATTTAAATGCAGAGTTATTGATTGTTATAGCAGGTAGTACCTATAGTTACCATTTGACTTCAAAGGATTAATTTAGCAGTGTAGTCTGTCTATTAAATCTTAAATAATCTCATATTTAAACTCAGCAGTAAAAATATTTTATCAGTCCATTCTTTGTTTGGATGTCATCATTTAAAATTCTATAAATTATCATTACCATCATATAAAATTATTAAATCATGTTGGAAAAAAACCTAACATAAAGAACTTACTAAGTCAAGTAGGCATCCAGTTGCTATATTGAAAATCTTGGTAATTTGTGTCTTGAAATAAGATTCAGGCATAAATGTTTTGGCGTCCTGTATCAAGGATCTCCACTCAACTTTCTTGACACCCATGCAAGAATTTATATAAATTTAAATTCTATTTTGAGTTTTTCAAACATTGTATAAACTTCTGGAAGGATATGA
>NW_019059723.1:731172-761054 GCF_000696155.1 Zootermopsis nevadensis | reverse complement strand
TTGACATTTAAAATATAATCCCTTCTTATTTTGACAGAATATTATAATACATGATAGGAACTGACATTGATTGACTTAGAAGTTCCTTTCTGGTGAAGAATTATTGTTTAAAGGCTGGTCAGGCCCTGTTCTCTGAGAGATGGGCTGGAAGCATTTCTTACCAGATTAGTACTTGCAATCAGTATTTTTTAATTCATGCAGAAAATAATCATTTCCTAATTTTGGAACTATGAAATGGATGTGTGAATTTCTAGAGAATATAGAAAATTGTTGAAGAAAGTATAGTAACCAGAAATAATATATTACATCACTTGTTACATTTTATTGACATAAATTTGCAGTCTGGAAAAGAAGTAATATTTATATTTATTTATTTATAATTTTTGGCACTGTTGCTTATGAAGATGTTTAATATTTATCTAAGGAACTATGAGTGGTGGTGGCAAGACAGTTTTGCGGGGTCGCATGGGACAGTCTGTGGCAGTTACAGCTTCTGTTGGAACTCCCAGAAAGCTAGATCAAATGGAACAGAAACTGCAGCATTTGGAGTCCCGTGCTAGGCAGCTTTGTACACGGCAGGTCTCATTGGAAGACCAAGTGACCTTGTTGTCACAGCAATTGCAGAAAATGAGAATGAATTTGAACAAATTTAAGATGGAGATTCAGGTATGTTGATGGCTGTAAAATAATCTCCATGTTTAGAAATGTATGACACACCTTATTAAGTACAAGACATATATATGAAGGACTGTTCAAAATAAAGGGAAAATTATGTAGTATTTGTTGTAGTACAAATGTGTGTGCATATCTAACTAATTCACTTTATAGTACATGATCTTCCTTCAACAATTGGTAATCAGATCAAGAAGTTTTCCATTGCATAGGAACAACAATTTTCATCACAAAAGCCCACTTTTGGATCATCCTGAGCCAACTAATATCAGGCAATATCTTTGCAACATATTTGTCTATGATAAATTTTAATACTTTCCTACTTCCCCAAGACCTAGGTTTAGATGGAATATTATTATTATTTATTAGTGATTTATTTAATGATACTGTCATATACTGTTTCCAAATTTTCTATGTTTTCTTTGAAATATTGTAAGGCAGATAGAATCAAAGTGGCAGAAATTTTTTACACTTTACCATAACCGCAGTGACATCCTTTGCAGTAATAAAACCAGACCACCCTCACGCTGACAGATGTGCTGCCAGCCTCATCATGAATATGCAATACACCTCAATTTGTTGCAACTTTTTCTTTTTTAACAAAACGTGTAGGGTAGTCGAGAAAATACATAATTTGCTTACCCTTGTAACAACTTTCACATAATTACTGTCCAAAATTATGTTTCCCTAAACTGTAATCTTTCAGTGTTATAACTTGGTACCATTCCATTGCTAGCCACTATTATGTTGCAATCAGTGCTGAAAAAAGGATTATTTCAGTTTTCAGCTGATCAACTTCCTGTTCTACAAAATCAGCTGAAGCGGCAGGAGGAGAAATTAAGAGAAGCTGCCCCTAATCCAGCGCATGTTAAGAAACTCACAGACATTGTTTCTAAGGCTCAGGCAGGTACTGACATGAAACTCTGTACTACTTTTGAATTTATGACCAATTTTCCATTATGGCTGTATCCGGACAAGTCCATGGACATTGCCCCGGCTGGTTTCCGTAAGATATAATCTAGGTTATTAAGGAAATTGGTTTTAAAATTTATATTTTACAAAGAACATGGGCTGGCAACCCAACTTAGTGGAAATTTCCATTGAGGGTGTTTTGGTTTACCTCACCCCCCATCTTGTTTGGCATCTTAGATGTTTCCAGAAGGCTGTATTCTACCTTCACACCCTGTTCCTGCCAAACTGTGGCTAGCCAATAGGAGAGGAATTAAAGAAAATAAATGTAGACATCTTCCTATTTTTCTCAGAACTCATGTGAGTTCTAGTGAAGCTAATAAATACAGTAGCTGTCTTAGGAAACTGCAAGAAGAATTTTGTGATTGATTTGAGGAAAGTAATAAATGAAATTGAGCTGTTACTTCTCCTTTCTCATTTGGTGTTGAAAAACAACAGATAATCTTCAGGTAGAACTGACTGATCAGCAAAATGTTGAGAAACAGAGAGGTTAAATTCTGTGAGGTGTCTCTTTTTTCTCTCTTTTCCCTTCCGTTATGTGAATCTAAATACAGTAGTTTCATTAGACCCTTGAAGGAACTTTTTTTTCTGCCTTTACTCACTTCTTTAATGAAGTGAAACAAATCATAGTTAAGAGTATGGGTTGAACATTTGGAAGCAGTTTTGCATATTGCAGTGTCAACTTTTACATCTAAAATCAGTTGGTGTATTAACTTTGATAAGACTGACATTGATGCACGCAATTGAAATTTATTTACATTTATAACATACTTAAGAAGAGAGCATGGCTCATTTTGGCACACTAAACCCACATAAGTTCTAATTTTGTTCTTCAAGGAAAAAGTTTTCTCACCCCTTATTTATAAGGTATGGGTTCTGAAAGGCATTGATTTATTTGAAAATGCACAAATTGCTGTTCTGATGCCATATGTGCTGTGATATTTTTATAGTGAGTAAGTGGGTGAGTTGTTCGACATGAATTAATTAATTTTGTCACAAATATCATTTTGAAGATTTCTGTCTTCTGGGTTGTTGCACTGTGTAGTCTGATCGATGTTAACCAACTGCCTCCGTCATCGCCCTGATGACAGAAGCAGTATGACCTCTGAAACGTTGGTTAACATCTTCCAGACTACACAGAGCAACAACCCAGAAGACAGAAATCTGCATACTCACCGCTGTGAAAACCTCAAATCTTAAATATCATGTTGATTTGTTCTGCTACATTTTCAGAAGGTAGTGATTGTCACATTCTTACGTATTAAATACCTCCATAAGACAGACTGATAACAATGTTTAATATCATTTGTTTAAGGCAAAAAGGAGAATTGAACTGATGGTTCCTTTGTTCATGTGAGTTTCTTTTGTATGCAGAGTATGATGTTGCCACAGAGAATGCAGGAGGAGTGGAGTCACAAGTTCAGGGTCTACATAAGCAGATCATGGCTATCACAGGGGGGCGTATGAAAGCTGCCCAGAAGAAGGTGGATGATGTGTCTAAGAATGTGGACAAAGTGAGGCAAGAGGTGACTAAGCTGAAAGTTGGCATCAGAACTTCAGAAAGGTTAGTTTTATTGTAGATCTTACATTGGGTATACATAATAGATTGAAACTGAAGTGGAGTTATGTTGAATGAGGGAAACAAGAAATGCATAGAAGACTTTGAAGTATGGTTCATAGGTCGGCTGATGTGAATGTAGTGATGAATCTACAGGTGTCAGCAATGTTTCCCATTGATGAATAGCTATTCATTGAGTTCATATACTATGTAGTTAGTGCAAGTGCAGACATTGCAAGTTTTTGGCTTATCTCTACATAAATTCCAATTTTTTATGTACAAAATAAAGTGATGTATTTCTTATGTGATGTAAATCAGTATGAGCTTTATGATTCATATCGTATTTATTTTGTATTTGAATCCATTCCTGGTCCTAGTTTTTCTGACTGATATTTCTCATTTCAGGCAAATGCTGTATTATTATTGTTGTTGTTATTATTATTATTATTATTATTATTATAATTTTTTTTTTAATGTTTGAAGATGGCTATCTTCTACGAAGTTAATCCATATAGTCTGGTAAAAGTTTACCCATGTTTCAGCGGTGCTTGCTGCCTCCATCATTGGGGTGATTGCCCTAATAATGGAGGCAGCAAGCACCTCGGAAACATGGGTAAACTTTTACCAGACTATATGGATTAACTTCCTAGAAGATAGCCATCTTTATACTCACTGCCATGGGAATGTGAAATCTCATTTCTTGGTTTTGTTCTACAGTATGTAAGGCTTACTTATACTAATTTTTTGTTGTAGGAATGCGAAGAAATGTGTTGAAAAAATAGAAAACATGGAGCAAGAGATAGAAGAGTGTGAGAAGAAAATGTTAGGCATGCAGAAGGAACAAGGAAAAATTGAGTCAGAAGGACAGGTTATACTGGACGAACTGAAAACTATCTCGGTATGTTCTGCTGTTCAGCCATTTGTAATGTCTTAGAATACTTAAAGATCATTGCAATATTGAAATGATGAAACATGACCCCTTTCTGCATTAATTCCATATGTAGTCTGCATGTGATGTGTTATCTTCTTGATGTCAGTCTTTTAAATGCTGAGAGAAACTGCCATGTTTAACTTTGGTATTACAGTGAAACCTCTATCTATCGTTCCCGGAACTATCGTTTTCCCGGATGCATCGTCCGTTTTGTTCGGTCCCGAATACATCCCATATAAAATAATGTTCCATTTTCCCGCTTCTATCGTTCCTCGAACTATCGTTTTATCGCATCGATCGTTCAAAAATCTTAGTCCCGGCCCACAATTTTCCCGCAATGATCGTTTCTGAGAAATTAAAATGCTGGGTTTTGAGATAAATTAATACCGAAAGACGCAGAATGTTTTTGGAATACACAGTAGCGGTAACCTGTGAGGAAGACGACGAATGCGAGCCCGAAGCTGTGCCGAGTTTTGCCGAAGCACACGCTGCATTGGCAAAAGTGAAGTCGTTCTTTTATGCCCATAATATTAGCGAACGTGACGAGGAAAACATTTTGAACGTGGAAAGTACTCTGTTTGGTCTAAAACGTAAAGTTTCGACAAACCAGTTGTCCATTAAAGACTTTTTTGGTAAAAAGAAGTAACTTTGAAAGAGAAACATTGTTTTTTTTTAAATTTTTAATGCTTTCCCGCATCTATCGTTTTCCCGCATCTATCGTTTTTATTTCCCACCCCCGCCGAAAACGATGCATCGAGGTTTCACTGTATTTAATTGAAATAGAAAGCAGGCAAAGGAACATGGTTTACTCTAATTTGTTTCTGAGTTTCATGTTACAATTTCTAATTAACTCCACAGAACTTAATTCTTTTTTGAGAAGCTTGGCACATCAGTATGTGAAAGGAAGAGGAATTGTGGAAATTAAGGTGGTACTTGGAATGAGTAATTGTGCCTGCCTTATCACAGATAACCTGTGCACCCCTTATTTTATGAATCTATGCAGGATGTTTCAAATGTGGTATTAGATTTGGGGACAGTACAAATATTCAGAATTAAATATGTATATGTGTGGCAAATGAAATACCTTCATTGTGTTAGTTTAGTTCTTTTCTGTATTGCACTGGAGAGCATGCCTCTTCATTGACTCACAACATTGTAATGTGTAGACAATGAAAACACCTACATAAATTCCTGTGATTGTCATTATCATGTAGGACTCAGTGGTGTCAAAGGAAGAAGACATGGTGAGTCTGAAAGAAGAGCTTGCTGAAATCCAAAAGGAAGAAAATAAATTGAAAGCAGAGAAATTAGAAGTTGACCAGAAGATAGATAACATTAATAAGAACATCCATGAGAATAGAACAAAGATACATGCTCTCAGAAAACAGGTAAGATTGGTTTAAGTCTTTGAAAGTGTCTGCTTCGTGCAGGGTCTTTCCTGAGGAGTTGATAGTTGTTGCTACATAATGGTGAAAGAACGAACTACATGTAATTTTAAACACGTAGCAGAGATTACCAGTACAGCAATGTAATCAGTCTTTGAATGTTTCCACTTTTAATTTTTGTAGTGTCTTTTGTCTCTCCTATACTGCAGTTCTCCCTGTATTCTTCTTCCATTCCATCTGGCTCAAGTTTAACACCTTACCAGAGTTTCGTCATAACATGGCCAAACAATTCTCATCTTACCTATTGCCTTGCTTTCTGCCCTCACTACTCCCTTTTGAATCCTTGTTTTTCTAGCTGTGCTTTGCAGGGATCTTATCTTAGCAGCCATTTTGGTTCTTTTCATTGTTTCAGTTCAGTATATAAACAAAGGAATGAAGTAGCTGTAATACAGAATTGTTTTCTGACTCCAAATGTGTTTAGACTATGAAAGTGAATGTATTTACCCTGACACTGCAAATAGACTACCCAAATTAATGGTGACATGAGGCCAGTGTTGAAAGTGGCCTGGGGTGCATAGTAACATCGCACGGCGCACGTGCTAGACGCCAATCACGGCTCAGTCCACGTGTTACTTACTTTCTCCTCCACTATCCTGCATGACCAACACTGACCTCACTTACAGTGAAGGTTTTCTGGGCCAAAATAGGTCAATGAATGTTCCAACTACTTACTGCTTGATTATCATGCTTTATTGCTTTAATCTCAGTATTCCATATTCTCCCAATACCCTTCTTCTTCTATGGCTCTCTGGTCCATGGCCTCCTCAATCCTCCTCTTCCATTCGGTCCTCTGTTAGGTCCGTCTGTCCGAGGCATTGATTGAGGTTTTGAAACATCTTCCATTTTATGGTGCAAGGTTGTTAGCCTTGCGACCAACCCCCAACCTGGAGGACCCTCCCAATATACACAAGCTTGCTTTTTTGCAGTTAAATTCACTACATCTTCAGGAAATCCCTGGGGAAGAGTCAGTGGGGGAGCTCAAACAGCTAACAGAGGAAGATCTAAATCAAGTAGACATCAAAGAATTGCAGTACAAAGTGAGCTTGCTTGAGGACAGGTTGAGATCGAGCCAGCCGAACATGGCAGCCATCAAAGAATACAAACAGAAGGTAACTATAGTTCTGATATTATTCAAGTATAGCCTGTTGTAATTGTGATATTTTTATAATTGTAATTTGAAGAACAACAGTAATCCATAATGTGAAATGGTAAGTGTTGTTTTATGATTATTTAATTACACTGTATCAAATACCTTAGGTCACGATGACTATGAATAATGAATTGGGAATGAAGTGGCTGTGATTTGTTGAAAGGTGATGTCACAGCATCGGTTTATAGGGGATATGAAAATACGATCGTCCTGATGTCGGAGGCAGTATGACCTCTGAAACGTTGGTAAACATCGACCAGACTACACAGCGCAACAACCCAGAAGACAGAAATCTTCCTATCTCATATACTTTGATTAAATAGAATATAGTCTGATTAAAATGTAAATAGAAGGTGTAGTTTTGTCATGTTTTGTGCTCGATTGTGGAAGTAAGAAATGTCATTTAAAAAAGCTTAAAATTTACATAAAAAAGTATTGGAGCAGAATCTACTGAACTCATGGACCTGCAGTTGATAAACACTGATTTAGTGAGTTATTTGTTGGATGTTGCTAGGCTGATACATGTGGTAAGGTGTATTATAAAACAAAATGGGAAGGAAATCATTGGTGAAATAATCAAATCATTTCATTCATAAGCTTTCTTGTCACCTCCAACATCTTGATGTTTTTTAGCCTCTCTTTAGATCTCTTAGCCAAAATTAGGCTTGGCCCACAAAACATTTTGTTGTAATTTTATCATAGTATGAGATTCAAACCCTTTTCCAGTAATAAGATTCCCATATATCCAGGCTATAAATATTGATGGTTTGCAGTTATTTATTTAATGACTGGAAAGTACAAAGCATATATGATCTGATACTAATTTTACCAGGTAAATGTGGATGGTGTCATAATACCAAACAAGTCTAGTGTGTTTTTCCCACTTAAAGCAAAATTAGGAAATGTACATGTGCATGCACATTCACTGAAGTCTTAAGATACTAATCCAACATTTGCAGAGAGTGACTGAGAGAAATCTCAGTCTAGTGGTCACTCAAATTTGTAAGAGAAACATTGACATTCTTATTATCTGTAGGAGAATCTGTACCTCCAGCGAGTATCTGAACTAGAGCTGAGCACTGAAAGACGTAATGAGATGCGGAGGAACTACGACATGGTGCGCAAGAATCGCTTCAGTGAGTTTATGCATGGGTTTTCAGCTATTACATCTAAGCTGAAGGAGATGTACCAAATGATCACACTGGGTGGAGATGCAGAATTGGAGCTTGTGGATTCATTGGATCCCTTCAGTGAAGGAATCAACTTCAGGTCAGCATGCATTATCATTTGTGTTACACTTCTGATATGTTTTAAATGGAACAAAGTTAATTTCCAGGAAAAGTATTGTACTGATAAAATTCTTTATAAAGAAGTGGGTATTAAAAGCAGTTACTGTTTACATGATGTACTTTAGGTTTATCAGTGACTAGACTGTATAGGTTTTAATACCATTTGTACAATTAGTAGATGTATTCAAAACGCGTTACTGTAAAATGTGGGGTCCGCAGTGGCCGCGCGGTCTGAGGCATGGGCCTTGTGCCGCTTGGTCGCTGGGACCGTGGGTTCGAATCCCACTCAAGCCATGGATGTCTGTCCGCATTTTTCTGTGTTGTGCTGTCCTGTGTACAGGTAGAGGCCTTGCGACGGGCCAATCCCTCGTCCAAGGAGTCCTACCGAATGTCTATAGATCAAGCCAATGAAAAGTTGGGACCCACAGTGCTCAGGCACTTGAAGAATGGGTTGTTCCCAGTATCCAGTACCGTAAAATGTCTCATGTCAAGTTACAATGATTAGTCACTTGTCATTACATTATGGTCAGTATATTATTTTACATATTTCTAGAATAATAACAAATTATCTGTTATGAATTACAGGAAAGACGACTGCCATCTTTGTACTCACTGCCGTGAGAACCTCAAATCATACAGTGATGGGGAAGTCTACTTAAAAACACATTTTTATTGAAAAATCTAACATAGCAAAATATAAAAATTAATATCATTACTTCTTTGGTTAATGACATTATTATATTTAATCATATCATCAAACATGATCTGAAGTTTCCACGGTGACTAAGTATAATGAATTCTTCTCGGGCTACCAGCTGTGTAAGGTGGTTCAGGTTATGTTTGCTTGTGAAATATAAACCATCCTTTACTGGCTGATTATATCCATATCTTTCATTCAAGGAATTATGTATGGTGAAGTGTACTTTTTAAGAATTATTGACAGCTGCAATATTCTTATACTATATCTTAATATTTAGTGTCCGGCCACCTAAGAAGACATGGAAGATTATCTCAAATCTCTCTGGTGGTGAGAAGACGTTGTCTTCTCTCGCCCTCGTGTTTGCTCTCCACTATTACAAACCAACACCTCTGTATGTGATGGACGAGATTGACGCTGCCCTTGACTTTAAAAATGTTTCTATTGTGGGACATTACATCAAGGTAAGTACCAGTAGTATGTATAGCTTATTTTATTTTCTAATGGTTATTTATGATAGTGGTGTGCTCATTGAAAGACTGAAATGGATAGTGTGTTAATGTTTAAATTATGTTACGGGGGGTCACACTTCGGCTTCATCATTCTTACATGGGGATACACAAGATTTACCTGGGCAGTTTTGATTCTTTTTCAGCGTAAGTTTTATTAGCGTATCGAAACTTGCTTTAATTTATGTTAAATTTATTTCACTTCTTTGTTTCTGATATTTTTGTGTTTATCTTTACCATGGCATGGTGATGGACCTGTAAACTGGACTGTCACTATGTTCACATGTTGGCAGCACTGTATTTATGTTTTGAGTTCTGTTATGGTATTATGTATTTTACAAGACAAGAAAGTGACCATATGAACATTATAAGAATCTTCCAAGAAACATTTAGTGCAATTCAGTCCCATTTAATCCGTGTATTTTTCTTTCTAGGAAAGAACGAAGAATGCTCAGTTCATAATCATCTCTCTTCGTTCAAATATGTTTGAGTTGGCTGACCGACTGGTGGGCATTTTTAAAACATACAATTGTACGCATTCCATAACCTTGAACCCGATGTTGTACGGTATGCCTGGTGACCAGGCTTGCCAACAGATACAGAGACAGCCTTCTTCACAGGCGTCCAGTCAGGTGAGACAAGTCACATGGGGGTAATTGTCTTGAGTCAAGCACTGTGATTATTGTGTCTGATAAAGCCAGCGTAGCTCAAACGGTATAGTCACTGGGATGACCAGGGCTTGCTTCATAGCAGGAATTTTTCTGTTTGCCGCCATGTTCAGAGTAGCTACGGGGGATGGAGCTTTATGCATCTTCTCTACTGCCTCATACATCTTCATGGTGTGATGCTTCATCATAAGAACAAGTTTATGCTTTTTACTGTTTTGTCTATAGTGCAGTTATCTAGTTTGCTGACGTTTCATAGAGCCTGCAAACCACAGCCTGTGACAGATTTCAGGCTGTTTCACAACTTTCGAGTAGGAAAATTAAAACTAAATGTTTTGCTGACGATGCCACTTTCAGTGCTTTTGTAATATCAAGTAAGTATTATTGTGGTCGTTGTTGTGAAGGGGAGAGATTATGTCTGGAATTGCAGCAGTTATCGGGCCCATTGTCCAGTCCTCCATATGGTACGTTTGTGAGCAGTGGTTTAGTGATAGGAAAATCGAAGAACTTCGAGAAAAACCTGTCCCAGTTCCACTTTATCCACCACAAATCCTATATTGGCTGTCCTGGGCATGAACCTTGGCTTCTGTGATGATATGCTGGTGACTGCTTGAGCTATGGCATGGCCATAAGTACGGAAGCAAGTAAAGTGGTTTAATTTATAATATTTTTTGAGAGATGGGATCTCCAAGTAGAGCATGTGGTAGTATATTATCTTATGTCGGAGAAGCCACATGCTGGCCACCATCTGTGAACTGGTTATAATAAGACCATGAATGTATGTTCTTCATATTAATTAAATACAATACACCAACCTCATAGCATCATTCACTTCATATAGTGGCAGATTTAGCATGAACTATCTCTTTAATGCAGCTTGTTAATTGACAGGCGAAGAGCTGTTGTTTTGTATCCATCTTGTCTCATGAATTCATTCATGCAGTAAATTTTTTACTGCCATGGCTAGCTGTTAGAACGCTGGCCTTGTAATCCTGGGGTCTCGGGTTCGAATTTATAACTTGTGTTGGGCAAGGCCGTGGTCTAGGCAACACGGAGTTTTCCTCCGGGGGCTTCCCCGGTTTCTCCGTGGCATCCCAACAATTACTCCATTCACACACAGAAGAAGGCAATGGCAAACCACTTCTGGATCATCTGCCAAGAACGTATATGAACAGGTCCCAGTCTGAGAGAAGGATGGAAGGATCTTGTTCGTAATATGTCGCCAACCTCCTGTAAAGGAGACGGCGTAATAAAGAAGTAAATTTTTAAAAATGTATTGTTTTCTTACACTTGAAAACTTTATCAAATTATTAAAATAAGTGGCATCTGACATCGTCCGACTATACAGCAATTGCATATGTAGTTCTGAACTTGGTTACAGGCACCTCAGACTCCTGCCGTAAGTGATCTCGTTTCACCAGACAAAGATCGCCGGAGAAAGATACGAAGCAGAGATAGCCAGTTCACTCATAACACTGAAGTCAGTCGTACATCACATGTTTCTCAAGAGGATATATCTGTTGCAGTCGGCGTCGCTACGGCTGAATCGGACTCTCTAGATGTCAGTATGAGACTGGAAAAATAACTGCAGTAGAAACATTTAGGAAACCTCTGTTTTTATATGTTGTTTCATTTTTTATATGGAAATGAAGTTGGAATAATTCTGGAAAGAATTTTTGTACCATCATTTTTTCTTCTGAAATTAAATTGTGTCGTATCACAGGCTTGGTTTTCTAATGAATTTCCATGGAAGTGGGGTGTTGCCTGGACACATCTGTGTTTTGTGCGCTGATTTCTCTTTTTATTTTGCTCCCAACTCCATACCACAGGTCCGAGTACGTAACTCATGCCGTAGAGGCTTCCTTGAGCAGTTGATGGTTTATTCACCTCATCAAGAAATTCCATGTTTTGGAACCCGAAGGCTCAACGCCGTGTTCATAAAACCTACAATAGAACTCTGTCCTGTACAGTTCACAGCTTTCCAACCTATTTCTCGTAGATCTATTTTAATGTTATCCATCCATCCAAATGTAGGTTCAGATGCATTTCATATTTCTCCTGATGCCCTGTCCAGTGTACAGGTTTTGAAATTCTTCGTTATGTAATTTTATAATTTTTGTATTTTGTCTCTGTTGGATCCACCTATTCTTTTCAGCGCCTTGTTTCCAAAAATTCCATCGTTCTCTTTTTTTCCTCAGAATGAAAGGCAGACACAGAAAAGGTAATATTTTTCTTTTATGTACTGATATGAGTGTATGCTTTTAAGCCCATTCAGAACGAAGTTGAAAAATGCACCCACAATTTTTGTCATATGTGTCTGTCCACGCGTAACAACTCCGGAAGAAGAATAAGGAGAAACAAGAATTGCTGTACACATTTTCTATTAATTTTGGTGTTGGGAGTTTTCTAAAATTTATCTACATTTCAGTTTTGTTTAAAATCGGGTGATAATAGCAGACGCTTTACGTGAAGATCTACATGCGTTATTGCGCACGTCTAGACCGTAACTTGTGGAACATTTAATGGAGTAAAAAGTATTTCAGATGAAAGTAGATAAAACAGATTTTATACCAAAGATGACTGTCTTCTGGGATGTTGGACCATGTAATCTGGTATGTTTACTGCCTTCATCATCAGAGCAATGAAGCCCCGAAGATGGAGACGTTAAGCACCTCTGAAGTATTGGTCAGTTTATATACTTGCCACTGTAAGAGCCTAAAGTCTCACAGATTTTATGCCAATACACTTTTTTCTGTAAGTTTTTGAAGCCATTTTTAATTGAATTTTGTCAGTAGTAAATATTAAGTTGCTGCCATACGCAGAAATTATCTTGGTTCAGGATAATTCAAGCTGCATGCCCCATATCTTAATATTAGGGCTTAGACAATATTGACTTCACATGAAGAAGTATTCAAAATTACCGTGTGACTACGCATGAGCTGTGATGGGGAAAATGACACCCAGGTTTGATTCCCTGTAGTGTGTTCATGAAGGTTCTGAGACCAATGTTTGGGATAGAAATTATAACCACTGATAAAATAACGTATTTTCTCGATTTTAAGACACCCTTGATTTAGTAATAGGTCTTCAGTGAATATAAATACGTATATTACAATAGTAATTGTCAAAATTCAAATATAAAACTTCTTTATATTAATATCTTCGGAAACTTTGTTGCTGTCTTCGTGTTTAGGACATGAAGATTTTCCTCGCGCTTCAGTCATACAACATGAAAAGTAAGAAATGCATACAAAATTTTCGTTTAGGAATTTAATGTGAAGAGGCCACGTGGGTTATCAGATCACATGTAGGAAGGTGATAAATAAATACATCTTGGAGAACGAGGTTGATAATGTGATCATGGCCATGAACCAGAATTCTGTAACACGACTAAACGTTTCCGACGTGTTGACCATCTTACGGAGACTGCATTATTTCTGGCTGTTTTCAGCGGTTATCGGTTTTCATAGATTAACATATGGTTTTAAAGCATCAGGTTGGTCTACAGACGCTATGCTCTGATCTAGCCCCCTTCCTCGCGACGCCGAAGACGCCTTGACCTAGAGGGAAGGTTAAATCGAGAAGTGAAAGCCATCATGGTGCATTGACTGCGAATTGACGACGTCGTCCGCAGTTGAACACTTTTCTTCCGTCCGGCCGGTTTCGTCTTGTCCAGACAAGGTAAGCACACTTTTTGTGTTATCAGTAGCAACCCCTGATGCAAAGCTCACTAGAGGCGGGCTGTGAAATTTTGGTCAAAAGATGTATATTGACTTCGGATCACCGTTTTTGCGTGGTATGTGGAGAATATTTTGCAAATTTTCTCGTTAGTTTAGGTGGTATCTTACTTTTAAAAATCTGTTGTCTCTCAAAGGTAAGACTGCAGAAATTCTTTCTTGCTTTTTAAATATTTAACATTTTTGAGGTTATAAATGCTATTTCGTTTTAATGCATGGTATGTATGATTTGTGTTACTGTTAAAAGTGATTAAATAATTCTACAAATGGGTTTTCGTATTTTTCAAACCGTCCACCCAGAAAAAATTAAAGGAACTATACAAACTGTATTTTTAATTGACATGACTTGTAAACTATGTAAACATTTAAAAGTCTGTGCTTAGATTTGTTCTATGTGTCATTGTGTACAATTTGCGAAAAAGTGTAGTTTTGATATATTGAACAATATGACACTGGATGTTTTGTTTATTACTATTTTTTTAAAATACGCATTATTTTAGGAAAAAACTAACACAAACAGTAATTTTGAGAGTACATCACGATGTCAGCACTACTGCAACGTTATCAGTTAGACTTACAATTGCTTCCAGTTGTATACTTTAAAAAATCGCCCCTTTTCAAGAGTCTCCCCTTAATTTGGCTTGTTGTCTACAGCTTCCGCGAATTTATTTTTTTTTTTTCATTCCTAAAATAATCAATTGTTCTTGCTAAACATCATTAACCGACTAATGGAGATAGGGTACTATTCTTGGAGACATAAACCAATTTTTTTAATGTTGTTCAAACGAAACTTACTGTTAAAAGTTATAACATTAACCAACAAATATATGTTGATCGTAATATACTGATTTAGGGAAACCTATGAGATACTGAACGCCAGGGTGCTGCATTTGAAAGACCTTGTGACTGGTCACCTCTGTGTAGAATCTGACATCACACAAATGCTGATACAGTTCTCATGTTTCAAGTTACATCAGTTACATTCTTCAAAATCAAATTCGTCGAAATGTCTTTATTTTCATTATAAAAATTCGATGTTTATGGAGAAAGCAAAACTTCGACGTTAGCATCGTCCGTATAATGAACTGCTGTGATTTGTATTGTAACTGCCAGGATACAACATTATCTTGTCCTTTTGTTCTGTGTGCGTCGTATATAATATTAAATGTTCCCGTACTATTCTAAATTATTTTTGTGTGAGAATTTGTCTGTTTAAGTGATGTCAGAATTCTGAAAATGACATGTTCACAAATATAGATATCTACTTCTCGTCAACAAACCGAGTCCGCAATTCATGTGAGCCATTGTTGTAACACCACCACGAACAATAACTGCTGTTACCATTGTCACTAATTTTTGCTTCCAAGTTTCAAATATAAATTTATTGTTACAATCTAAAAATTATTAAGATATACTCAGTTACAAATATTGATGAGCTTAAAAATCTGTACTCCGCCCCCAATATTGTCAGGGTGATTAAGTCGAGAAGAGACCTCTGGGGAGACCTAGACGTAGATGGGAGGATAATCTCAGGTGGGATCTATGGGAGATAGGAGTTGAAGGAGACTGGATTTTGTTGGCCCAGGACAGGGTCCGGTGGAGGGCTTTGGTTAATTCGGTGATGAACCTTCGGGTTCGGTAAGCCATCTAGTTGGTTAGTTATAGATAATAATGTGAAAGACAATTTATTCGGGTTTTTTATTTGAATTTGTGACTTTATATAATCATTCTTATATTCAAAGCCTTGTAAAAGCTCGCTACACTGTCGTGCCGCGGCACACTGGTTGAGAACTACTGCACCAGGTCAATCAGAGACAATGTTTACTATGCATCGTAATTCCAAGGACAGCCGCTCAGCTATGCCAATGCAGTCTGTAAGAGCATTGGCATTATTTTGTTTACGGGTATAATCAGTAAGACGTTTTAACAAATTGCTTTCTTTTTCTCTAAAACATGTTCTTATTTGTTACTGTTGAATTTTTGTGTTATTTATTTTAATGCTCGCTGTAATTGGCCATTCAGCAGTTGCCAAGCACAGTAATAAATTAATTGAATTATATTATTATTGTACGCAGACCATGTCATTAAAATCTAAAACTGCATGGCTGAACGAATTTGACTAATAAACTGGCTCACTGGGCACATAAACAAGACCGAGCTATCACACAACTTGACCCAGTAGGGAACAAGAGACGCTCGACGTCTTGTCTGCTGTGAGAATCTCGACCAGAGGCTTTTTTTTTGTATTTTTGGTTTTCGCGATTTTCTTAAATCTTTCTACCTGTCACTACCTCATTCTTTCAAACCCCTCCTAACGGAAGACTTCTGATCAATCTTGCATTAAATTTGAAGCTGTATAATCAATGTAGTTGATACAGAGTCGTTAAACTACCTTCTCGTCAATATATTGTGACGTAGTCGTAGTGATACCCTTGGTAATGCCGTCTTTAAGCAATCCACTATCAACGTTTTCTCCCAGTCCTCTCATTTCTCATTAAATGCTTTATAAATTCTGTGCTTCACGTAAGATCATAAAGCATAGTCGTTCTTCAGAAGCTAATAGTCATTCAGATGGTAAAGACATTTTTTTTTCATTCTTTTATGTAACCCAAATGTTCATTACCGTCTTCTCCGGAAACTTGCCAAGTCAAAATTAGCTCACGCCTTCAGAACTAGCTTCTATAATACATTTTAAACTGTACTTTCATCATTTCCTAGGTCTCCCAAGAAGTCTGTTTCCTCCAGAATAAAATGATTCCATGATAGTTGCATTTCGTCAAGACACAGCGATGCTTTCGTGTTGAAGTCTTGTTATTTTACTGAAGTGCTAAATACAGTTTCATAAAATCACTGCTCACAGTGAAAGGAATAAAACGAATTTCTAGAGAGGGTTCAAAATGAAGTTTTCATTTATCTAGGAGGTGGTGATAAACGTGGCCTGTTTGTTAACTGCGTGATTGTTGATGCCTTGGTAGTCACTGAACGCACGTAAACTAATTGAAAGGAACTTTTTTTATTTATACTTTAAACTTTAAAGTATAAATAAAAAAAGTTAAAGTTTAAAGGACAAAATAGCGACCGAAATCGTGCAAATATACGCCTACGATATTATTTGTCTACATAAGAAAGTAGTTCTTCAGGGTATGAGTTAACGTTTATATTGCTAACTTGACTTTGGTTTTCCCTTGCTCAAATTAATGAAAACATTCCCTTAATAAAATTAGTAAAACAATGAAAGTGGCATTGCTAAATGTATTTATTTTATTCATTGAATGCGTGCATTTATGTTTCTTGAATACCTGTATTTTCTGTAACCTGTTTGAGGTTTCGTCTTTGTAACTCCGCTCGGTAGGCGGAGGGACAATTTCATTTTGCAACCAAATGGCACGAGTAGAGATACAGTCCAATTCATCGTCAGTCGTGAAGTAATGACTTCTCCGCCCTGCACGAAACGATAGTCCAATTATCGTAAATATAAACACAACCAAGCTTAACACGGCGCCTTTATTCCAAGTTATTTACTTAAAACCCAGTCGAATAACTCCGATTATACTAAATAACTTCCAACAAAAATGTAACCTAGTTTAATTCGGTTTTGGCCACAGTCAAAACGCTCTCTAAATTTCTTTTCAAAGAGTTCCGGCGTAGAAATAGATTAAGCCGATTGCATTCTTTTTTGTGGTCGTCTGTTTTGGGATCGTGTTTAAAATGTTACAGTAGTTGTCACCAAACTGTATTCTTCATGGTTACCGAAAAATCATACGCCGTTGCAGTATGAACAGCGGAGCCCATGCGAGTGAAGACAGCTTAGAACGTGCAGCGTAGCAAAGCTAGGTGGGGGGGGGGGGGTTAAGCCCTTACGTGGCCTTGAAGCATGCAATTTGGTGACGACTACTACAGTTCAGTAGTTGTCTCAACTATTACATTACTTAGGTACATTTTTAATATCGCGGTAATATTTATCCGAAACTTTCTGGAGCCACTCGTATTTTTGTTTAATTTCGTTCATTTTATGGACCACTGCACGCGCAAGCTTAAACGAAATCTCACGAATCATAACTTCTTGAGTCATTAAACAGATATTGACGAAACTCCGTATAAAGCACTTCTACATGTAACGAATGTTGCCATGTGTAACGAACTACAAGGAGCAGAGTCCCTCTTGAGGAATCAGTAGTTGCTCAGCTATTCAAAAAATTACTCATATTTTGTGGATCCCGAATGTTAACTACCATGCTCGGGATGAGCCTGGCATTGGATCCTGTCCAGACACTGCAATCCATTTGTCTTATCCATTTTAATATTATCCTCTCATCTACGAATAGTTGTTTCAATTAGTATCTTCCCATCAGGCATCGAACATAACTAATCTGTATGATTCCTTTAATATGAAAGACCAAGTTTCATGGTGGCGTTGATTTTACCTACTTTAATTAATCTTAACGCTGATTGTTTTCCGCTCAGATTAAATTTGCAATGTGCCGACTGCTTCCTGCGACCTCAGGTGTGATGTGGCAACAGCAATGGTCCTAATTCCGTCCATTCGGTTTACAGGTATTTCGTATATATCTAGCCATGAACCATGTACTTTAATGTCGCAAGAAACTGATACGTTTTGAGTGTAACATCCTGTGATAGCAGGAGACCTACATCAACCCAAAAATAATACTGGCCGGTTAGTACTGAGTTACGTGTATCCTGTATTCCACATCGTGAGGATCAGGTTCGTGATCGTTCGTTGCTGAAACGATTAGAAACACTCCTCCACTCTTGGCTTTTTAATACATGCTTGTTACTGCCTTTAATATGCAGGACTTCTGACCTCGTTTATACACAACGAACAGAAGTAAGAAGTATGAAGGCCACTTTTACGTAAAGTAAAAATATTTATATGCTGTTGGGAAAAAAATGCAGAGCTGGTAAATACTTCTATCATTACCAGAAAGAAAGTCTTACAAAATACAATCCACTTTAATATCCCTTTAAATAAACCGGGCGTCTAAATAATATTTAAGAATTCAGTCTGTACAGCAAAGAAAACACAATATTTTACCATTAAAAAATATCAATTAGTTAACACTGTTTAAGAAAATTATCTCTAATTTTGACGTCCATCATTTTGGTTGTTTGTTAAAACACACACACGACGTTTCGGAAACTCATTTTCTCCATAATCATGTACGACTCAGGTCTGCTTACTACTATGGGCACATCAGACAGCTAGTCCCAGACACTGGACCTACAGCTTCGACTTCAGTAATGAGACTGTATCTGTGTAAGGGTCTCACCGAAGTACCCGCTTCTCCCAAATTCCTCCACCTGATGACGGAGAGAGACATCCCGTCATTTCAATACACTATCGTCAGAACCCTTTTCACTTAAAATAATTCCTGTTTACACCGAGAATCGTAAAAGACCCATAAATACTAAAATGCGGATTTACTGAGGAGCATTCAGAATGCCTCTTTGAAGTAAAAAAAGTGTGGAAAATCTGTGTGCTGTATGAGATTTGAGGTTCATTATTAATTCTGGAATGAAATGGAAGCAACAGCTCATGGCATTCGCTTAACAAGACTGGAAAGGTGCAATCGTACCTAAATACATGTTTTTACATGTGTTCTTTGCAAATTTTCCTTTCTAACTATCCTAGCTCTCAAATAGATTAATCGAAAAAGTTGCCTAGGTTCTCAACCTCACGAAACATACCCCAAGCTAACCACTCTAACCTGACCGAAAATAATCTAATCCAGAGGGGGCTGCGTCCCATGTAAACATGGTAACAAAGTTAGCAATGGTAACTATAACTGAGGTAAGTAGGAAAACATGGAAACTAATACAAACTTTGTAGATCATTTAACAGAAAAATCATGGTTTTCGAAGTACCCGTGGTACAACCAATGGTAGTCTGTGTAAACGAGGTAACCATATATTCATGGTAACGTTCATGCACTTCCTGCAAGGAACGCAAAAGAATTTCTAGCTTAAAAAGTGTTGGTGGGAGGCTAGACCTGAGCCCTCTCAGATATTAGACAAGGGCAACCCCCCCCCCCCCCCCCCAGAAAGGTGGTAAAATGTTCACGAAAGTAAAAAGCTTGTCGTCAAACAGCATTGAAATATCTACAGTTCCTTACCAATCGATATCTAACATTTATTTACAGTGGAATTAAATCAAATTGAAGAAAATTACTAAAAAGTAGGCCAGCAAGTACAAGTGAGTGTATGGACAAGAGGGCGGTTGCCGGCGTCCACAGAAAAGGCAAATTTGCGACTTTTGTATTTCGTTCTGTGTTCTGCAACAAGGGCGGTGACGTTCGACACAGTTCAAACGATTGCAGCTTTCCCAAGTTACACCGGATGTGAAGTACGTATATTGTTTCAACTTACGGGACCTCGTCCAAGTCTACTGTTTCCCCAACTCCTAGAATCTAGTGAACTCTATTTATCTAGACTTTTTGGGATAATCTGAAATCTGAACACAGTAATATCTCAGTGCCCATTTTGTCAAGCGTGTTTCCTGTCCTGAACATCAGAACTACTTTATTGAACAATTGCGATGAAATTATAATATCGCGTATTTAAGTGTCCACAGAAATCTTAATGCCCTTGAATATGTTATTATTACTGTCAAAGGTATATTACAATTTTGAATAATATGGTCGTAATACGGCCCGCCACCTCCCCTTAAATCAGATAGTCCCCCCCTCCTCCAGCTTCTACTTGCAAGAAACAATTCAGTTGTAATGTTCCCTCTGCAATGCATCTTAATTCTCACGGACTGCAATGTCACAATGCATCTGGCCATGTTCTTCTTTTCCGCCATTAATGTTACGTTCAGGAAAATTGTGGGTTTATGACAAAGATTAAAGACACGTAACAATGAAGGCAAGACGTGACGTAATGTTTGCATGCCGGGCATTCATGTAGCCTTACATGTTTCTCGTTCAGACGTTGGCTATAATGAAACTCAATAATTACGATCGGAATTTTTTTTCTTAAAATGACTGTATTTTTGTAACAACAATAGAGATTCAAGTATGCATTTATATTTCTCCCTTTACAAACCTTGAAATTGTCATGTAACAGCTATTTTTCGTTATCTTTAACAGTAGGTCCTTATTCAGAAATAAATTGTTTTAGTAGCAAGGCTAACAACCTTGCACCGTAAAAAGGAAGATGTTTCGAAACCTCAAACTCGGACAGACGGACACAGAAGGACCGAATGGAAGAGGAAAATTGAGGAGGCCATGGACCGAATACGGACTGGAGAGCCATAGAATAAGAAGAAGAATATGTTCAAATATAAATGTTGTTGAGATGTGAACAAATTACTAAAGTTTCATATTATTTTAAATTTTCTCCTGCAATAGCTTGTATCTGACACAAGAATCACGACTTCATTTCAAATCCTTCGGCGTGAATAAAATAAACTAGCTTGTAGTAACTAGTAACAAATTAACAAATAATTTCACAGGCCTGGTTGGTCTCAAGGCCGAATGTCTTAATATGATTCTGATTGGTTCTTCTGAACGTGTTAACTTAAGATAGTGTTGCAAGTTGGAACTGTGGATGGCTATATAAAACAAGTTTTTGAAAGAGACTGTACTAGTTTAAAATGTAAATATATTAGCCTACAAACACATCATCTGATTTATGGATTCTTAGTTTCTCAGCTGAGAAGTGTAGATGCTGTTTGTGGACAGATTTCCTGTACTTTGGTTACAGGAAGACGTTGCGTATTATTCAGTTACATTAAGATGGATTTTACTTCCATAAATAGACGTCAGTGATAGCGCTGCTTGTCGTCTATGCACGATTGAAACTACATGAGTATTTATTTTATGATTATTTAGTACAGAGTTGTTGAAAAAGCTCTCCCTTGATCCAGGAGTGTGTGAAAAACATTGTCAGGACAGTTTTCCTATATTCTATGTACAATTTAGCCTACATAAATTTTAACTGTACCATTTATATTATACTTATTTGGCCTTCTTTATATTTCACCTACTTTCGCATTTACCTAACACCAGTTCGTCTATTCCATTCTGTCTATATAACATCAGGCGAAGTTGTAGCTTTTTATTTTGTATCCGGCAGTTTTAACTTCCATTTTTAAAAAAACCTATCTTGAATTTTGACAAAAGTTGTAGCTTTTTATTTTGTACCCGGCAGTTTTAACTTTTTTTTTAAAAAAACCTATCTTGAATTTGACAATATTGGCAAAACCGATTTCTTGCATTTTATCCGCACGCACAAAAGTTTTTACGTGTAAACTGTGTCAAAATATAACCTATTTATTTGTGTGATAATTTCATATTTTTGCACGTGTGAACTGGAATAGGTTAAAATGTCACCGAAATAAACATGGTGACATGTCTGAACATGAAACTACAATTGACTAGTTGACGTAGATGAAGTTGGTGTAGGTAAGTGCAGGTCAACCAACTGTCACGTAACCGCGAAGGACGCCGGTAACCGGACGACTCTTATGGAGAAATGGCATGTGAAGTGGTTGTTGAAGCAGTTTGTGCGTGTTTGTCAGGTTTTAAGAAATACAGTCCTTTTGTAATTATACCAGCTGTTTAAGTAAACAAACTATGACGCAGCGTGCATGGCGTTTGAATATGTACTGTATTTAAAACGAATCAGACCTCCACATTTTGATGACATTGACAGCAATTATTCACGTGGTATAGAATATCCCTGTTGTGAAACCCGAGCTTTCATTAGTATGTTCACATAGCCTGTTCGGTTAAACTCGTTCTGAACTTGCTTAACTCAGTTGACATCTTCAGTGTATTTTTGTTTAAGGTATCTTTCAATAATGCTCTCCCCCATGAGCTAATGTCTGTAGATATCCAGAACTTTGCGGGTCATTTTAATAAATCTTATTCCTAGTTGCATGCAATCTTCATAGGTTTTAAATTATGGGTTTTGTGAAATTATAAAAGGGTTTGTGCTGTAGAAGTTGGCAATGTGAAAATGGTTTTATAAAGATAGAAACGCTTGTTTAATTCATATTCAAAGACGAGTTTTGTTTAAAAGCGTTTTGTTTAAAAAGTGTCCATGTTATGAAAGTGAAATATGGGAGAAACCTGATAAGATTTAACATTTTATAAACAAATGCATGCCATTTGCATAAAAACGCCAGTGTTAATGAACTTTTTAAGGCGTGACCATATTATTTTAAATTTACACAACACCATGAGTCAAAACTAGGTTATCCCTAATAAAAATCGACATAACTCGTTCCAAAAAAAATAATCTTGCATATCTAGAGTGACCGTACAATCAGGAGACAAGATACATTGAACCTGCATTCGGACAGTTCTAGACCAGCAGACTTGTTGCAGTGACTGTTTGCCGGAGGGAGTTGGTAGGACGATGAACATATATCTTTATATATGATTTGAGGTTTTCACAGGTGAGTATGAAGATTTCTGTCTTCTGGGTTGTTGCGCTGTGTAGTCTGGTCGATGTTAACCAACGTTTCAGAGTTCATACTGCCTCCGTCATCAGGGCGATAGCTTTATGTTGTACGTCTTTAGGAATCCCTCGCAAATGGTAGGAAAAGGTCTCATGGGGTACGGGGGTTGGGTTAGGGGATCTACGACAGCTATTACACAAATACTAAGTCGTCTGCTCCTTCATTAAACACTAACATATCGCATAAAATTAAATTAATGTTTATTATATACAACATGTCCTATAAGTCCACGGTAATACAACTCTGCTATTCGGAAAAAAAACGGAAAAATATAAAGAGGTGATGACGTTGCATGTGATGTGTTATTATTGATAATGTTTAGAGTGTAGCGCCATTTTTGGTTAAAAAATCCAGCACTGAAGATCAAAGCATGACATGCAATCCGTGTTTTGCCAAATAACAGTTCTTCTATTGGCTGGTATTTGTGGGACACTCTGTGTAAAATATACCACAGAAAGAAACAACAGTGGCAATCCAGTGGCTAATAAATTGATTTCTGATGACGTTAAAGTTCCATCACCGGCAAATTTAGATGTCCTATTTTCTGTGTGTGCTCAAATGGAAACCGTGGATCTGTCGAACAAAACTCGATGTAATCGCTCTTGTTGGAAGTCCGCTAGAGGCGAAACCACTGTCGGCGATGCACTGCTGTGAGAGACGTGGACAGCCTGCGTCTTTCTACCCTTTTGTCCTATTTATGTAGAATTATTTCAAGGAAATTATCTACTTAGTTAACACTAACACAGACTCTCCAAGTGGAAATGTCAATGTGTTAAATTAATTTTAACATTTCTGTGCAAGCCATGTGCAATTTTTATTCTTATCGAACTCCCTCATTTTTCTTGAAATGTTCCGTGAGATTAGACAAGGCTAGACTAAAAAATTAAAAGCTTGTGGCTTGAATGAATAGATCCTGTCATTTGAATTTTAGTCAATTTAATAACGATTTAAACATGTAGACGTATGTCATTATTTTAATTGTTTATTTTCTCAGATTTACAATAGTTCCTTATAAACGCGTATTTAGAACTTCGGCATGAATACACTACAACTACTGTATTTTCGTTCTGTCGCATTTCGCTATAAGAATAAATTTGTGACGGTGGAGTACACGCTAAATCGCATTTAGTAGACGAAAAATGCAACTATAAGGCCTAATATTTAATACAAACCTAGAACTAATAATTTTTATTTTATTTACAATATACAAACCGTCTGTTACAGGTCTTTTACATGTATCCAGAGGAACAGATTTGTGTTTGTCAGCAAGAATTTTCTCCAGTTCTAACTCTTGAAGATGTTTTGAGTTCCGTGCGATTATTTCTGTTGCTATCGTTAGCTGTGGCGTAAATATAGACTCTTCCAATTTCCAAATATATTTATTTCTTGTACCAAATACAGCTACACGTTTATCAATTTTTTCGTTTATATTTTGTTTCCGTGTCGAACAAAAATTCATCTCTTATGCCGACTGGATTACTAGTAGCTTAAGTAACAACAATACTAGTGGTAATAATGGTAATACTGTCTGAAGTTCAATGTAAGTGCATTGATACCACCAAGGAAGACAGCTAATAGACCTACTATCCTAAGTGTGTATTTGTGTAGGCGTTGGGATACACGAAGACACTGCTGTGAGGACGGTTGATCCAAGGGTCTTCTGAATCCGGAACTGCGTTTGATAAGATACTCGTTCTAATGGCGTTTTACCCACAAGAACGAACATGCCTGTATTCTTGAGGCTGACGTGTGAGAGAGATTTTGCTCTGCTGACGCAGGTGGAACTGTGATTTAGTTCAGCTTTCGATACGCTGACATGAGCGATGGATGATGAGTGCAGACGTCGGCTGCGCAGAATTCTTGTTACCAACTGCATGATTTTCTGGTTCTTCATTGTCCGAACTTCATGCGACTTAATTTGATTATTGTTCAGATGACACACGAGGTTGAAGGAGACTCAGTGACGGCCAGGGTTCAATTCACAGCAGGGTAGAAATTATTCTTTCCGTCACCGAGTCCAAATTGGCTGTCTGGTCCCATCCAGCCTCATATCCAGTGGATACCAGAAGCTCTTTCCTGGGGGCAAAGCGGCCAGGACGTGTAGCTGAAGAATGCATTCTCATTAGCTATGTGTCTGTTGAGGAGCTAAGGTATTAGATGGAATGGAGCAGTCAGTTTCCGGTTCCCGTTGGATAGTAACAGGACAAGGTGGATCTCAGAGTTGGTCTAGATGCGGAGGGCGAAAGAATAACGCTGCCAGATTGAAGATGGTTGTCTTATGGTTTGTTACTACGGCGCTATCACCCTGATGATGGCGACAGCAAGCACTTCTGAAACTTCGGCAACCTTCTACCAGAATACATGGTGCAACAACCCAGAAGACAGCCATCTTTATACTCGCCTCCGTGAGAGCCTGAAATGTCACTCTCTCCCAGATTGTCATTTAAATTAAATAGTTCCCTTGTCGACGAAGAACAGAGAGAAGCTAGTAGATGCTTTTTGTCTCTCTTAGCCCGCGGAGTACAGAACGCGACGATAACAATGAAGATGTCCGATCGGTTACGCTCTCTCCATAAGATAGATTTGTAGGCCAATCTTTGCCTTACTACTTTCCACTAACAGCAAATTTACCGGACATTAGCTGTGGTTTACAAACTGGATGGCACCCGCGGGCGGTAGGAACAAAGTAGCGCTTAAGTAACGTAAATCCATGGTGCGGGATCTTCCTTGGAAAGATGACAGTCGCTTATCCTGTCGAGAGATTCCTGAATGTAAGGAAGTCATAAGTTCACCATCCTATCCTCAGCCAGATGAATCCACTTTTCACTATCCAAGACCCATTTTGTTGTTATTCTCTGAACTACGCCTTTGTTTCCCATGTGACCTCTTAGCGTTGAGATATTTTGAACTACAAATTTGTTTGGAAATATAATTTTAATGCGTCCTACATATCACACTCATGTCATCATTGATTTAATTGCTCTCACAGTTTTAGGTGAAGAATCTCTTCATATACAATTTTCTTCTTCCTTGTTATAGTAATTCTTGATTAAATGGTCGTCATGGAACTTAATGTGGCACATTTCAGTCGCCCTCTGGGATATCTTGTGTCTAATATGATTTGCTCCTTGCATCCAGCTCGTTATATCAACTCGGAAGACAGATACGTCATTCTTATTGTAGGTACCGCGCAAGGCATTTTATAGATCAGTGGTATTCAATCTGGGGTAAGAGTACCCCCGGGGGTACTCTTACCCCAGATTGAATACCACTGATGTAGACTGTTCCAAAATCAGCTGGCAGAGCTCAACATTGACGATTTAATGATTTTGTTAAGTTTGGTGCAACAAAGATTTTAAGACTCGACACGAACGTAACCGTTTACTTGCACATAATTGTTAAGGAATCTAAGATAAGAAAGTGGTAGAAATATTAGCAACTGAACAACTCGTGTTAGCACGGAAACTAAGATAAAGATTAGCGAAGTTTAGGCTTTCACTTGTCGCTTCAACAGCTCTGCCCGAAGACACGTCAATCTACAACGTTTCTGTACATGACGACCTCGATTTACAAACTGTATATTCCACAGGTTACTAAGTTTAACATATGAGCCTCAGAGAAATCTATAACAGGCCTGCAGCCATGAAAACATCACAAATATCTGGAACAAGAATGAGAATGGGTTCTCACTACGATGAAGGTCTTCTTGGTTGTGACGTCGAATGGACTCATTGATAGTTATTAACGTCCCGCGTCCATCTTTTACACCTGATTTGTGTTTCTGTTGTAGCAATGTTTTTATTTACGTACGAGATAATTTCTTTTACCAACATGATAAGGCATTTTGCAGTAACTCTACTCTGGTTTTATGATTTTAAGGTTGACATGGACAATACAAACAATAAACGACCATTGTAATAATATAATTCGACCCTGATGATAGAGACAGTATGTTTTTCCGAAATGTTTAATTATACCTATAGCTTATGGTCATCATTCGGTGCTCTTGGCAAACTGCTTCAATTTTGCCGCGTTTTTTAAAATATATCTATCCCGGATTTATATTTTGTGGCAGTTTTTATTTAAAATGTAAGATAATTTCTTTCATAGTCGTGACGGCCTGCGATGGTTTCATGATTTCAAGGTTTATAGAGCCTCAGAGGAAACAAAGTCAAGAGACGTCTGTCGTAATATTCTTATTCAATTCCGGTCCGTGACTTCTAACATTATTACGTCACGTTCCTTGCTGCACGACTGGATTCTTGTTGAATGAAGAATGTTTAAAATAAAGATAAGAATGGTTTTAACGTTTCCCTTTAAAAAAGATATTTAACAGTGCTGTAAAAACAGCTGTTTCTTTTATAACGAGATAATTGTGTTCCTGGAAAACACCGCGTCATGGAAAACTCGCGTTATAGAAACCGCAGGTTCAATTGTAATTAAAGGGTAAGAGGTACAGAGTTCAAATTCACCATCACAGGTGTAATTTTTCTATAGTAATTAGTGATATTATTAATTTTAATAAATTTGCATTTGTATTTGTGTAAGAGTGAATCTTACTGCTGCTATGACATAAAGTCACTATGGAGTGTACGGTTATTTGTTTAAATTATATTTAAACAGTTTCTAAATTTAAACGTTTAAATTCAACATTAGTATCATCAAGGATAATCACCAGATTATATCAAATGGCTAGATTCCTCACTGTGTATATTTCCATAGCCGAAATATCTCCGTTCATCTGGATATAGCAAACACCCCAAGGACCAGAATAAAACCACGTTAACCCCGACATCAGTCTTGTCCAGTCATTGACCTAGTTAGAGACATAAATTCCTCTGCTGAGAAAGACGACCACCAGTAAACATATCACACATTTCAGAAAAAAATATTTTCTTTCATTTACTTAATCAGTTCGTTAATATCGATCCGCAAACTTTGAAACGAAAGTCATAATTCTTGATATCATCTACGTTGAATTTGTGTCTATAACTGACCCTAACTCACACACACCGCAAATGTTTTGATATTATGTGTCTTGGGGTTTGGTTCCGTGCAGTATAGGACCTCTAGAGTGGCCGTCACTAAATTGCATATTTCAAGGCCACGCGAGGACTTCACCCTTTCTTACCGGGCGGCTCTAAATCACAAACACAGCGTTTCTAGATTTTCTACGCTGCTGATTCTGAGCTGTCTTCACTCCTCTGGACCCCGCTGTTGGTGTTGTGACCTTGTAGATTTTTCTGTGGTTCTGAAGCATGAAATTTTGGGAAGGTTACCTTGACATTGATTAACTCTGTCAACAACAGATTCTTAGGGCCTGTCTGCAATAAATGGGTATCTATACCAGTGAGAGGCGGAAAATCGCGAAATAGTTGGCAAGCACTGATCCCCAAATGGAGTAAACATTACTCTTTATATTTGATTGAGAAAGACAGATCTTGTGTGCTGAGTCCTGTCTGTGTGGCACATTCTTTCTGTTCCAGCAGACAGAGCAGCTACCCTGTCGTCATGGTCCCTCCAGCATCCCGTGTCGCCATCGCCATCCTGTGGCTGTCCCACGTATTCCGTAAGTTGTAACTCAGATCGCTTTCCTTTACAGGTAACACAATCAAGAAAGTTGAGATGGGAGGGAATTGTAGATCGCGTGAGAAACAAGGAATATATTTGCCTACACAGTTTTGTTTGAAACACTTAATAAAGGATACGACTTGGGAAGAGTAATATTAAAATAAACCCTTTGAAGCCGAAGATCGTCTACAATGATTGTGGGAAGTTTGTTGTGGGCAGCGTTGCAGATGGACCGTTCCTTTCTTCAGGTGCTCTCTGAGTGAGACGTAGAGACGGAAGGATACGTAAGAAAAGAGAATCTTGATAAATATGGCTTGTGGTATTGTGGGTTCCATTCGGAAGGCACACGATATTCTCATTTATGATTGTACTTGCGATGTTGAACCTTGGGGTCTTTCTTCCCGCAGTAACGGCTCGTGGGCTGGTACACCACTATAGTGACTTCCTGCCACCCCCTACCAGCTGGTACAACCTGTGGCTACCGAGGCCGACCGATGATCTTCTACTTCTGCACATACAACAGCCCCCTGCACAGGGCCGCTACCAGCACAGCAGGGCTCTGTCCAGGCGCAGGCATTTCGGCTACTCGAGGCATAACGGTGAGTTTCACTCTGCGACTGAATTGTTTTCAGAACAGTGGACATCAGAAAGGGAAGAGATCTACTTGCTTGTGAAATATAATGCTCACTGGAATAGACAGCGTATGTGTAAGCCCAGTCCTGTGACCACAGTGCCAAGATCGATTAGGTCGATGGAAAATAAAATGGAAAGATGTACGGAATGTCGAGTATCGATTAGGTCGAAAATCCAGATCCGTCTTTTCGGGAAGAATTACATCATAATTTGTACATCAATCAATATTTTATTTTTAAATATTCGACTAAAAATTAACAAAATATTTCAGGGCGCTTTATGTAAGGTTTTCAGGATGGCGTTAACTCGAATTAACTCTATGCATCAAAACCTTTTTTAAGAGGCCGATAGACGCTCGGCTAATCAAGAAATTCTTCACATCTTGTGTTTATTACGGTTTTCACAAGAGCCCGGTACTGATCTCTCTCCTGAGCAAATCGATGAGGTTAAAATGCACGAGGTTAGTGTTGAATGGTGTATTTTAAAATGTAGTTTATTAGGTGTCATTTACGGTTTAGCGCGATCGGAAAACACCTTATGGGCACATTCTATCCGTCCGTTTGTTTGCCCAT
>NW_019059723.1:642213-731114 GCF_000696155.1 Zootermopsis nevadensis | reverse complement strand
TTCATTTGTATTTTCATTCTATCATTTGACGCTGTTTCATCTACTTGCCGACAGTGTTCTTAAATAAGCCACGACTAAACACATACTGATGCCTCTTAAGTTGTCACCGGCAACAAGAAATTGTCTACCGGGCAAAATAATTTGTCGTGATTTTTAAGGCTGACGGACGAGTAATTTTAACTTGACATAAGAAGTTTGCTTGTTAACATGTTCTAAACACATCTAATAGTGGTACGAGTAGTATTAAAATATAAATTATATGATCCTTTGGAATCGTAAAATGTGCCATGCCAGCTTCAAACTCTTTCAATATTTGAAGATTACCGTCTTCTGGGATATTACTCCGTGTAATCTGGTGGAAGTATACCGATGTTTCAGAGATGCTTACTTACGTCTAAAGGTGACGACTGAATTGTAACATTTGCCTGTAATGTAACGTGTTACAAATCGAGCATTACACAAGTGAAGACAGCGAACGGAGCCGCTCGATGCGAGCCGCTCACGCTCGCCGGCGCTCCATCATGTTGTCGGTTTTTTCGCGAATCCCTTTGAGTGTTACGTTAAAAGTCAGTCAGTCAGTCGAGCGTCGTCGTAACGAGCATTCACGAGTTCTTTAGATAACAGTAGCGTATTAAATGAAACAAAGATAACACAACCTCCACGTCCGACATATTGAATGAAATGAATGGAGCACACACGAGCACAGTCGAGCCGAGCGTTCAAAACGAGCATTCGATACGCCTCACCAGTTGTGGTGTAATGTAACATGCTCGCCGCGAATGTTACATTACGAGTAAATGTTATAAGTCAGTCGCCACCTTCAAACGTAGGCAAACGTCTAACAGACTACACGACACAACATCCTACAAGACCTAAAATCTCATCTTTTAATGCTTATTTAGGTATAAAGTAATCGAGACATGGAGTTGCTGAACCATGTGAAGTTTACTTTCTATTCGTCGGAGTTGAGGTCCGTGGCCCAAATATCGGCTCGGTCGTACCGACTGAAATATTTCATATTTTTTCCTTGACTTATCGACGCAAATGCTAGGTTGTTATATTAAAACAGGTTACTATCTCTTTCAGTTCCGGGTTAGCTCATTCAGTATAGTGACTGACTGCGGACTGGACGACCGGGGTTTGATCCCCGACAGGGGCAAAGGATTATTCCTCTAGCCTCTACATTCAGACCGAGTCTGGGGCCCACCCAGCCTCCTATATAATGGTTACCGGGTTCTGTTCCCGGGGGTAAAGCGCGACCGGGGCGTGACGCTAACCACTCACCCCCATCTAGTGCCAAGGTTAAGAATTAGTAGGAGCTATATCATCTCTCCTCCCAAGTGCCTACATGGCGTACAGCGGGACAGCTTTACTTTACTTTACTTTACTTTTTACTGTCTTTTTCATTTACACGCCTATTAACGAGGTCATAATTCGTAAGCTTCCTGCCGTTGGACACAATCCTATACATTTGAAATTGTCATCAAATGAAGCAAGAACCAATTGAAGACATGTTTCTTTCTGTACACGAGTTTGGATGAAAGTGGATGGAACATTATAATGCAATTCTTGACAGAGAGAGAGAAAGGGTTTCCTGCAGCTTTAATAATGGCACTGACACACTTACAGGAGGAAAGGGACCCACCCCCGCGGGCATTGTCCCCCAGTGGACAACCAGTGGACAGTGAAGCGTGTATGGCTTGATGGGCAATAATCCCGGACAGTCATTAGGTTTTCTTGTGAGTGTGGCTGTAAATCAGTTAATAGGTTCATTCAGTACCATTGAAATAATTATCTGTAAATAATTCTGTTATTCAAATAAGCTACTGTTCTTCTAATTTAATTTGTTAATATATTGTACACTCTCAAGCCAATCGTGGTGGCAGTGGCCAGCAACTTTGTAACGCCTGATGATATCGGAGCTCTGTGTCCGTGTCCTACAAAGGAATCGGATAGCTCTGACTATTGACTTTTCTCAAGGAGTGATCCTCCAATCTAGTCTGACGACCTGAGGTTGGCGTTTCCAGTTTGTTAACACCGACTGAAATGCCGGTAATCTGTAGTCTTTGGTAAATTAACGTGTTTGAGCGATAAGGTACGTGCCTGATTTGTGTTTGGGAGGAAACCAGGAGACAGGCTATCAGACTCAAGGATTCCATGGTCTTCCGTAGACCCTCCAGGTAGCTGTGGTCCTTCGGTTTTCGCGGCCTGAGTTTAATGTGTAGCTTCGGCTTTCGACGAAAATTAGGTTCCTGGGTTTCAAAGGCGCGTCGTACAAAAACGACAAATACAATATTGCTAATTAGCTTCTTCGAGAGACAGAACATCCCGGAATAGGTATCAACTTCCTCTAAGTCGAAAATTACGCAGAGGGGTGTCAAAATTTATACATCGGCACGTTTATTCCAAATGGAGCGTCCTATAGAAAAGTAGTAAATATAATAGAAAGTTCTCTTGGAATTACAATCTTCGAGGCGTTACTGATTTTTTTTATTTATTTTGAAGATTAGGCAGAGGGGTGTCCAAAAACGTATACTTCGATGAAGCTTAAAAATATGAAAGTACAAAATAATTTTTCTTGTAGATATAATCAGGGAAAGTTACTTTTGTTTTCAAGAAGATGGCTGGCGTTGGTGAAAATTGCAAATACGTTATACAATTTTCATTTCAAACAACTCAAGATTACTCAACGGTCCATCGTAGTAAATGATGTATATTTTGGATTTATGCTATTGAATTGCAACAGAAATTGCAAGGACAGTATAATCTTATTTCATTGTTGCTGAAGTATTATTTTTGGTGATCGAAGCAGCTTTGGGAAATTTTTCTCCAAGGCTCTCCCATTTTTCTCCTGTTATCCATTTTTACCATTAACATTAGACTCACATTTTATATATAGGCCCCGATGCGTGGCCTCTAGAATATCCAAAATGCAACGGTGAACGACAGTCACCTATCAATCTGGAGTCGGATGAGATGTATCGACTAGTGGTGGCGGATCGACTCCAATGGCACGGGTACTGGGATCGACCCCGGAATCTCACCCTCACAAACAACGGACATACAAGTAAGCTTGTCATTGTGTAGAAACTAAAATCTGGCACCAGCGGCCATAAATTGGAGATAACGGATCTGTTTGTATTTTCAGTTCAAGTTTCGGGCAATTGGGAAACAGCGCCGACTATATCAGGCGGACCCCTCGAGAGTGAATACTCATTTTCTCAACTGCATTTCCACTGGGGCTCCAATGACAAGATAGGAAGCGAACACACAGTCGGCAATGTCAGGTACCTGACTTATCAGTATCTCACTCTCACGGTGAATTAGAAATTGGTATCAGCTTCACTTTGAAGGAAAAGATAGCGTTGATTTCTTGAAACATTTTTATCACCATTAATGATAAAATCCCAGTTTCTATACCATGATAAATATTCCGTGTCTGAGAATAAAGTTATGATTCAAAATTAAAATGCAAATTTATCATTTTGCAGGTCATAGAATTGTAGATAAGTAGTTATTTGTTTATTTTTGTGAGGAAATTATTTTCCAGTACGCCGACGATTGGGCATGCTAGTTAAATGGCTGATTAACGTTTCACGTATGGGCCTATGTCATTTATATTGTTTGCAAGGGCAGATCCATCTGTGATCTGGCAAGTAATGTTACTGAAAATTCCAGCCAGAGACGGAAATAGCCATCTTTGTGTCTGAAAATGTCGAAGACTTGTGTGTTTACAGTTCCAAAATATAATACTGTGGCAGATATATTTAACGTATAGCCTTATCTTTTATACTTACATCTGTGTTCGGCCAAGTTGGTTAATAAGCGCGTAATCCGTAGCCCGATCCACACTGGAAATATGTTTGACAGATATATTTTTTATTTCAAACAAATGCCGTAATTGTTGTCGGAGCGCCATTTTCTCATCTTCACGCTGGAAGCTGTCAGTTCTCTATCGCCCCGTCTCGCGTCTCTAAGTTACAACGTCTGGTTTATTTGCTGATATTATTTTATAAACTTGTACGGTTGTATTTTAACAAGTTTCACGATAGTTTTAACTAGAATTTTTAATATATATGTTTATCGTTAACTTCCGCATTTTGCTACAATCAACATTATTACGAACTTTGTTCTAGAATAGTTTTTGTATGTCTTGTTTTGTTTTCTTTTAATTATATTCATTTAATTTCTTGTGCTGACTCTGTAATTGGCGTCTGTAGCTGTTCAATTAGCACGTTAAAATAAAGAATTAAATTAAGCTTAAGTATTAATAACCTTATCATAGGTGCGCTGTTATATGATGGTTTCATTAATGAGATGTAACAGATACATCTGACCCTCCCATTTCCGATATATTAATCCGATTTTCAGCTCCGTCGTTAATTTATGTTACATTCACAGAGTTCAGCTTTCACCAATTTCTTGAGGATTACTATTCATTCCAGTTTTCCAATGGAGATGCACTTGGTTCATTACAAGAAGGCGTACGGGAGCCAAGACGAAGCTGTTAAGTACGAGGACGGTCTGGCCGTGGTCTCCTTCCTCTTCCAGGTATATTGACCTCAGTAGTGAAAATAAAGAGGTTCTTAAAAACAGGACATTGGTAGGTCTACGGATTATAAGGAATACCCCCCCCCCTTTAATGAATGAGACAAAGATACTTTAATAAACTAAACCATTACATACTTCAGCATCGGCACTTGGTGAATCAGTGAATCTATTGTAGGTGTTCAAAATGACCACCGTCAGCTTCGTGGAACAGTTGACAACGATGGGTAATTGAAAGGCGGCCAACAAAGTTTCTGCTGTGTTTACGTCTTTTTCTCATATTCTGTGGATGTTACGACAAGGGCAGAGCGTTTATGTTAACCGTGTTTGCCCGGCTAACACGTTAAAGAACGAAGAATATAAAGACTTATTTTCGCGGTTCATTGGTACTCCACACACTGGAACACAGCAGAATTTTTATTTAGTGTTCTGTCTGCCGACAGGTCCATATGAACAGGATCCTTCCATCCTTTTCTCGGACTGGGACCTGTTCATATACGTTCTTGGCAGATGATCCAGAAGTGGTTTGCCATTGCCTTCTTCTGTGTGTGAATGGAGTAATTGTTGGGATGCCCGGAGGAAAACTCCGTGTTGCCTAGACCACGGCCTTGCCCAACACAAGTTATAAATTCGGGCACCGCCGGGAATCGAACCCGAGACCCCAGGATTACAAGGCCAGCGTTCTAACCGCTAGACCACCATGGCTATAACACAGCAGAATAGATCACATAAAATACATCGTTAACCAACTTCAACCACGCCATCGCAGGCGAGGTCAGTCATATCATTCAGGCTTTTTTACGCGGGAGACACGATATAGTATAGGTTTAAAGTGAAGAGGAATTTCATTATCTTCCAAGCTAAAATGTTAGCCAAGCCTCATCTGCTAACACGCTAGTCACTAGAGTACTGATTTTGACGTAGCCCGCTGTTGCACATTTCTCGCGATTCTAGTTGCAAAAACTTTGTTGTATAATCCTTTCCAAAACCTAATATTCACCACACTAACAAATAACATATTTACTGTTTTTAACGCTTCTTAAGTACCAAATAAACTTATGTGATCTTAAAGCCCTGAAATTGGCTGTTGTGTTGAGAGGGGCAAGGAGCGAACATTCAAGATAGAAAGTGCAGGGAAAAAATTCAGTTCAATACGTAGGAAGTGTGCTAAGCTGAGACTTGCGACTTATTTCAAATCCCAAATAAACTTCACTCTTTATGTAGTTACACTTTCTAACTCGTCACGAAGTAGTCAAAATATGTTTCTTCGTGTATATTTGTGTGCAAATGATCACTATTTAGAAGCAAGATTTGAGAACTCGTTTTTATTTAAATATTTTAATATGTATTTCCTCACTCTTATCTTAAACTCAGACCTGGTTCAAACCTCTGGTTTCCCCAATCATTTCTTCTGGCACATAAAATACCAACATGTCCTGTAGTTTTTCAGGCTAGTGCCAAGAAAATTTTCACCACGTGTCGATCATCCATTCAGCTGCATTTTTCTCCCTCTTACAGCTGAGTGAGTGGCCGAACCCTGGACTTAACGCCATCATCCCATTCTTGGACGCGATGGTGGGGGCCGAATTGGAAGTGACCCTAGTGCGTCCGTTCCCTCTAGAAATTCTAGACGTCTCGTTCCCCTCGGAGTACGTCACGTACCTGGGGTCCCTCACGACCCCGCCGTGCAGCGAGGTCGTCACTTGGATCGTGTCTTCACGTCCGCTCACCTTATCTCACGAACAGGTGAGGCGAAATATCTACTGCAGTAGTTCTGAAAGTTGCGTGTTTTATTGCTGGGTTTGTAGTCATATCGCGAGTGTTCCTAACACAACAGATAATTTAATTTACACTTCAGTGGTAAATATTTGTACCGTTAGCTTTATCGTACAATGTCTCGGCATTACTTCCAAACGTTGCTTTGATTCTCAGAACAGACTTTTTTTTCCTAAACCGTCAAGAAATTCACTGTCGCTTATGGAACCCAAAGATTTGCCGTGTTTACAAGAGCCCGCCACCAGTCCCAGTCCTGAGTCTCAGTTCCTGCAGGCAAATTCTAGCACAATTCATTAAATTAAGCTACGACAACTTCTTTCCTCATAATTCATCAATTCATGTTTATTAATTATCCCATCATTCATCTGAGCTACTAACAGCATCATTAAATAAAGCACGTACAATTCCATCGTCACATTACATTTCTCTAAGAACCATTTTAATATTATACTTTCATATACGCCTAGATTTTCGATTACTCTGGCCTATAGACACTAATGACTTTTCAAGTTCGAAATGTCATCGGTCGTTTCAAAGAATACATTCAAGTCTGTTTCCCTGTGTAAGGTTCTAGAAAGGATGCAGTTCTTAGAATACGTTTGTGATAACTGAAATATAAATGGACTGAAGGAACTAATGGTGTGACAAGAGACTATATGATCAAAAGCAGGAATACGGTTCCTGGAAATTTCTTCTGTACGTATTTTATTTCATTTATAGAATATATAATTTTAACACGTTCCATAGGACCGTTGCGTTAATGCAGTGCGCGGTTATAAAAAGTGAGAGCCAGAGAAGTTGTGTTTTAGCGTAGAGTGTCTCAAGGGCAAGAGAGTAGAGTCCCTGGAGGGATGCTGGCGGCTGTCTTCGGACCGGTTCCCGAGAGTTGCCTGCCGCAACAGGTGATGGAAGAACTGGGTTATCGAACTTTGACCTAGTCAAGACATTGTATTAGACTAACTAGGGAACGTATATTTAGTGTCTCGGGAGCAGATGGGGTGGTGATGCCTGGGCTGTGCGTGTCAGTACATGGCCCTACTATCTTCATGACTCGAATATTACGGGGATTATCGCCCGGGTTCCATTGTAATTTATATCCAAATATCTGTGGTTTAATTGGGTCCCGGGATGAATATAGCTGCTTTACTGGCGCGCTCCAAATGGGCCACTGCCTTGTACTACCTTCCCTCACAAGTCACTTCCGCTGTCAACAGACAAACAGAATGGACGAATCAGCAGTCAGGAGCTCGCAATCGACGTATTTTAATGTGTTCCTGTTCGCAAAGTACTTTTAAAATGTCTGTTCAAAAATATTTCTACTTAAATGGTTGTGAAAGAAATTACCAGCCAGAAATGAAAATAATTATTATGCAATAAGAAATTTAAATTCCACTATCATATAGTGTTAATTACACTGTGCACGAAGATCAGTGTTGCCGGTGACACCTAAAAGTGGACGAGGTGTTAACTAAGCTCAAAGTTAAGACGTTACTCGACGAAGACCTTCGCTTAGTCAACGATCAAGTTACAAATGTCGTATATGTTTCCTTGGGATCCTGTTCATATGGACCTGTCGTCAGACAGAACACTAAATAATAATAAGATGAGGTGGTCTAGCGGTTAGAACGCTGACCTTGTAATCCTGGGGTCTCGGGTTCGATTCCCGGCGGTGCCCGAATTTATAACTTGTGTTGGGCAAGGCCGTGGTCTAGGCAACACGGAGTTTTCCTCCGGGGGCTTCCCCGGTTTCTCCATGGCATCCCAACAATTACTCCATTCACACACAGAAGAAGGCAATGGCAAACCACTTCTGGATCATCTGCCAAGAACGTATATGAACAGGTCCCAGTCCGAGAAAATGATGGAAGGATCCTGTTCATATGGACCTGTCGTCAGACAGAACACTAAATAATAATAATATAATTTACTAGACGATGGATAATATCCAAGAAAATTTTTATTCAATTGACTCTTCACCATCGTCAAGAAGTTTTAGATTTGATATACGAATCTTTAAGTTTTATTTTCATTGACAATAACAGTTTGCGTTGCTGCCTCTAGTTTTCTATACCAATTACCTACAATCCATGACCTCAAAAATAACCATTACATACATCTCGCGTGTTTTCTATTGTTGCATAAAACATCCTCTTCGATTGGCAATGCATTTCGAAGCATGATCAACAAGTGTGCAGTGCTGAGTGAAACAAAACTTTTACGCCGGTTCTGAGGCAGTTATCCACCAAGCAGTGCACGTAGTGAAGCCAGCAGCTGCAGTTAAACGTTGTCTGTCCCATCTAAGTATGCCAAGCAAGGTGGAGAAAAATCCAGAACGTAGAATTATCGTTTCAGGTTAAAACTTTCGCGTGATTTCCGTCGTGACCGACAGACACGTTTTCACAAGGAAATTGAAGTTGCTTCTACTTTGCGTTGTGTCGCGTCTTCAGTTTGAGGGTGGGGTTTATTAACCAACAATCGATACTGTAATATCTGGCGATCGATTAGAATACATAGAGGAGAAATATATATTTATTATCACAGTCTATACACAAACGTATTTAAAATGTTGTTGTTAAAATTTATATAACACTATAACATCTGTAGTATAAAATATTACAATAAGTTATATTATGTTATATTATGGCGCTTTTATCGTAGTATGGTGTTACATTTATTATGGCGCTTATTATTAATTGTACGACATGTTTCGATGTTTTATGACATCATCTTCAGGTTTTATATCGTCATTTTTATCATTTTAAAACTATTATATATTTCGATGCAATGCATTTATTGATTTATAGGTATATTTGTAGATATTTCTGTCTTCATAATACTCTGCATGTCTGTAGTTAGACGTTATATATTTGGTTTCAACACAAACATGACGCACTTAAGCTACAAATTATAGAGGAGAAACTTCATAATTTCACAAATGTGTTGCTTGTGCATAAGTTAAACCATTATTTTGTTAACTTATATTTTAATTAAAACTCGATTTACGAGTTTCTGGCCGATATCGAGAGCAAGGTTTTGTAATCTGCGATATATATTTTTTTTATTTTTTACTTTATAAGATAGGATTTGTAGTGTCTTATTCAATTGCCACGTGAACTTCGAGACACACAGAAGTCCCCGTTTTATTTGTCGTGTACATTGTATAAGAGAATTTATTAGTTCCCCTCACAAATGGGAACTGACTATAAGGCAAGTAGCTTCCTGCTTTATCATTCAAGTTCGTTTCATGTTCACTGTACAAGTTGTTCCACATTGGCGCTATTTAATCCATCTTATATCTTTAAAGCGTAATCTAAGATGTAGATCACTACTTCATCATTTGATGTGAAAATTATCGCGGCGTAAGAAAGGCCCTGTTTTCTTGTTCATTGTCTCACCATTAAGAACCTAAAACATGTGATAAATCTAATAAAATAAAGAGATAAAGACACATGATACTAAGATAGAAGATAATCGACTCTAACGTTTCGGCATAAACAAGTTGCAATGGCGTTTGTAACATCTACTGTAATAAATACTCATCAGACCACTACTTCAGCTCGAGAAATATCTTCGGGGTCCAATAAGTTCATTCTCAATATTTCAAAACACTCTCTTACAAAATCAGAGGAAGCTGTTCTTCAGAAGGGGCTCAATTTTGCATTGAGTAGGACTAGGTTCAAGCTGGACATGGCAGTTGCTGCTGAATCTGTTAAATCCAAACTTCCCCCTACTGAGGGAATGGAATTCAGTTGGAGAATTCGGTCAATGTTGGAGAAATCGAAACCACCAACATCTAATAGAGAACTGTACTGTAGTGATGGATAATTTTATTTATAAACAAAAGATTTTGAGTCTGTTACAGTCTCGTGTCTATGAACCTTTAAAGAAGGACCCTACATCCCAAGTGGAGAGGAAGATACAGAAGATCCTTTCTAAGCACAAATCTGTCCTTGCTACCGACCTGAAACGTAGATTGACACCATACCACAGTAAACCTCCTTATCTGTATGGCCTTCCTAAGATACACAAGCCAGATATCCCCCTCAGACCGATCGTGAGTTCTATTGGTTCACCTTGTTACGTCCTTGCGGGATTCTTGCACAAGATTTTGGTTCCTCTGAGTAATAGCACGGAATCATTCGTTAAAAATTCGGAACATTTTATACAACTATTGAAGGATGTCCATCTTCAAAGTGGAGATATACTGGTTAGTTTCGATGTAGTCAGCCTATTTACCAACGTACCAGTGGAAGAGGCCCTGTTTGTCATCAAGGAAAAACTTCGTAGGGATTCTACCTTGTCGGACCGGACATCATTACAGGTTGATGACTTGGTGGAACTGTTAGAGATATGTTTGACCACTACCTACTTTCAATATGAAGATAAATTCTATCAACAAAAGGAGGGAATGGCGATGGGGAATTCGTTGTCGCCTGTCGTTAGTAATATTTATATGGAGTATTTTGAAACTTTGGCTTTAGACACAACTGATCACAAACCAGACACTTGGTTGAGAAATGTGGATGATACATTTGTGGATTGGCCACATGGTCCAGCGAGATTGCAGGAATTCTTTCACCATCTTAATAGTCTCAGGTCGTCAATACAATTTACCATGAAGATGGAAAACAATGGTACTATTCCGTTCCTGGATGTTTTAGTCATGAAGAATGGTTTTAGTTTACTTACGGATGTTTATAGGAAACCCACACATACTGGTCGATATTTAAATTTCAAATCTAATCACCCACTCCACGTTAAGTCCCAAAAAAACATCCGGCGTTCTCCTGGCAGAACGCCTCTGGGTACGGCGGTTATCCCATATGTCAGAGGTGTCTCAGAAAAATTTAGAAGAATTGGAAACCGTTACAATATCAGGACAATCTTTAAAACCGGTCACACTCTCCGTCGTTTATTGAGTTCCATGAGACCCAAAACAGTCGCGAGACAGACTAGGCAGTGTGTGTATGGAATACCGTGTGTTTGCGGTAGAATGTATATCGGCGAAACCAGCAGACCTCTGGAGGTACGCTTAAAGGAACATAAATATAACTTCAGACAGGGCCTGCTGGAGAAATCCAGATTGGCCCAACATGCGTACGAAGAAGACCATCAAATCTGTTGGGATGGAGCCAGAGTGTTATTAACAGAACCCAATACCATCTACAGAAAATACAAGGAGGCGGCACACATGGCACTACTTGTCAATCCTATCAGCCAGCCTAGTTTGGATTTATCTCCTATTTGGATACCTGTAATCTCCGAAGAAATCCAAGCTGGGCATCGAGTTTCGAATTAATATTCATGTGTATTTATTCCCACCTTTTGTGACTTTTCATTAAGTCTGTTATATATAACAGTACCAAGACATTTCTCCTCTCGTAAATGTGTATACTTAATCAAATTATGAACCTCTAGCAGGTAGCATCAGCATTAGGCCCCTGGGGTTTTCAAAACGTGCTCTACACCAGTGGTATTCAACCTTTTTTGTTCGCGTACCCCCAGATATAATTTCTCTTCAACTTTGTACCACCAAAGTTGTTGGTGTATAATTCAAGTTATACGTAGTATATAATCTACATCTAAAATAAATTAAATAAATTACATTACTGATTATTCAGTGTTTATAATAAAATAATTTTTAAAAAAATTTCACGTACCCCAGGTTGAATACCACTGCTTTAGATAACATCGTCATACGTTCTTTGCAAAAACCACATAAAATTAACTCACGATGGAAATCCCTGCCCGCGTGTATCTGTTACAACATAACTTAGCATATTTTGTTGGAATACTGTATGAGGTAAAAATTGTCTAGGGAGTTCGTAGTTCGGTGCCTGTTCATTATAACTCTCACCTTTAAGCGATGTTCAAACTGATCTGTCATAAACGGTTCTTGGTGTAAGAGTGTGATATACGACACAAATAATGTCTATTATCTATAACTTTTATTTAAACCGGCTTTCATTGCGTATAGTAGTAACAAGCCTGCTGAAATTTAACTGAAATTGTTCCTTCGTGTTTTAATTCATGCCCGTCTTTCTACCTTCAACTATTCCTTTCTAACCTTAATTTTTCCCGTCATTTCTCTCGTATGACGTCATTCTTTCCTCAATCCCGTTTTGACTTTCATTCCCTTTCTTTTTTCTCTCATACGTATTTCTTCTGTTCTTTATCTCTTTCATAATTTTCCCTCATTCTCTCATGTCTCCCTTATCCCTTCCCAGTCTCTTCCACATATTAACCTCGACTTTTCTTGTAGTTCCTGGTTTAAATAGTCTCTTTTTAGTTTATACATCGCATCGTCTATATGAATTTTAATTGTTATATCATGTACTCGTTGAATTTGAATATCCATAAGAACTTGTACCATCGAAACGATCATATTGAAGTTTTATAAAACCATTACACATTACCATTACCCAGTAATCGCTTGGTCCTTGTACGGAATCTGTTGCTATGAAACGTCAGTACTAAGAAAGTTTTATATCTGCCGTATTTCATCTTTGAAAACGTTTTCCTCGTCGTCCGCTTCGTTTTGTAGTTATGCTAATAGATGTCTCTGAATCACAGTGGTGAAAATGGCGCTGTCTAGTGAGTAATAAACCAAGTGCAGTTACTGCGTTTTTGTTTGCAAGGAAAGTTGCACAGATTGCCATTTACCAACGAATGAAAGTTGTTTGTTGTAACGTCTTCCGGTAATTATTGTTGCGATATGAACGCGAAGGCGGATAATTCTTATGCAATATTATCACCGGGGACGGCATTTGGGTGCATAATTTCGAGCCTGTGAATAAGAAACAGATTCTACCTCAATGTTTCGCACCTTCTGTTGGCAGTCTTGTACACTGCTTTCTGAGACATTAAAGACATAGAGCATTCGGAATTCTTGCCAAATGGTGCCACCATTAAATCTACCGCTCCGTTAGAGCGTTGAAAAAATTGAAGACACGTATTCGAAGAGGTCTTCCTGAAATGCGCCAGCTCCTCCTGTGAGGTCTCATACGACTGCAGAGATGATTAAGCTGAGAAGTAACTGTTTAAAACTAAAGAATGACTTTACTCCATGTAGCAGAGTGTTTTTTGAGAAGCTAATCAACAAGTTCCCTACCTTTTATAGAATCAGGAGATTCATTATCGTGTTCAGAAGAATCCGCCATCGGTCTCTGTCCTGATCCATACGATTAGATCCAAACCCCTAAACCAAATTTCCTTGAGATGTTTTCATTGTCCTCCCATTTACGCCTAGGTCTTCCGAGTAGTCTCTTCCCTTCAGTTTTTCCAACCAAAATTTTATACGCATTTCTAATCTACCTTTTTCATGCTATATGACCTGCAAGCCTAATGCTGATGAACTCTCTCAGCAGAAACCTGTGAGGTGTACAAATCTCTACCACTGATTGACTATATCAACGACAGAATTTTGTCTACGGTAAATAAAATCAAAATCAATGAGGAATTAAATCATAAAGGTCGATTTTTTATTATGTTTTTTTTTAAATCTCTGGAAACATCTGTTTTACAGTCTAACGTTTATTTATCCCTCACGTGGGAAGGGACATGAACTCATGAGCTACGTTTTGCCTTTAGCTCGCCAAATTCCGGTACCTGAGCTCAGCAGACGGTGAGCTGGAGAACAACTTCAGGCCTGTGCAGCCAACCAACGGGCGACCTGTGTTCTACGTGACCTGAGATAAAGCGGCCAAATGCTGCTTGGTGTTCTAATTTATTTGTACTCACACTTGGTAGTAACGAAGAGAAAATATATTTTACGTGTATTTACTTAGTCTTTGAAGCCCTTTTAGATGACTGTTGTATGTACAAGATTCGAAACCTTTCGTACAATGAGATTTTACTTTCAAATGATTGAACGCTGCTTGTAATAATTACTGAAGCTCTGTGGTCAATCATTCGCTTGAATGGGATGATATTTGATCTATTTTCAATATGATGTTGCAGTAAAGATAAACACGGTCACAGATTCGACTAAAAACCTTCATTCTCACTGCGTCAAATATTTCAATGTAACGTTTTAAGTGCCTACGTTTGACGGATTTGGTTCCTAAAAACTTCAACTCATTCATATTCTGCGATGGATTGTAAGAGCTTTGTCTCTTGTACTGTACATAGTCAAATCGAAATATTTGTAAGTTATAATCTATGTTAATAGATACAAAATGTTGTTATGTTTTGTTTTATAAAAATATAAAAATGAACTTCCACATTCTCGTAATTTAAAAAAGTACTTGCATTACCTTCGTAAAGTTGGTCCGTTTCCATTTGTAGTCAAATCCTGTTCTGTGTTCCAAAAGTTCTGAACACGTGCCCTAATGAATCATAATTCGGTGAAAGCAAAACTTTTTCCGCGTTATGAGAACTGGATCAGGATAAAAGTTCATCTGTTGCTTTCGAATTGAGTTCTTAATTGACGTCATGTTAAGCTAATCCCCGTCATCAAGGCGATGAATCGCCCTGATGATGGAGGCAGTATGACCTCCGAAACGTTTTTAAACACGGCGCAACAACCCAGAAGACAATTCTTCATACTCACCGCTGTGAAAACCTCAGATCTTACACATTAAAATAGATCATAGAGACATGGGATTTGAGGAGGTTAATTGGAGCATTTTGAATAAAGACGGGGTACAGTAAAAAATTGTTTTGGTCGCGGTAATGAAATTCGGAATCCATAAAAATCGGGACATTTCTTACCTAGCTGAGGTACTATTAGCTTTTAATGTGCTCATTTTATAAACATCGACAAGAAATCGATCGTGGACCAAAAATACTTATTTGCCAGATGTAGGGGTAAGAATAACTTATTTTATTATCATTAATGCAAACCACAACACTGAGAATAATTTAAAAGTATTATCATGGCAGCAGTTATTGTCGAAAATCCCTTAACAGCTTTACCATGTCAACGATTACAATTATTTATAACAGACACACATTCTCTTCTTAATAAAATAACAGAAAACACATTAAATAATTTATCACTTTGGATGCTCCACGTATTTAAATGAGGCAATGGTCCACATGTTGCCAGAACGATTATAATCTCCACCAAACTAATTCGAACTGTAAAAGTAAACGTCCTGGGAGTTCTTCTGCACTGGCCTCGAGTTACTGGTCATACGCCCATCGTGTGACATGAGCTTCCTGAACTCGGCCAGCTGTTTAGGAACAGATTTGTAGCACTTTATAAATATTGACATTCACAGCGACCGAAGTTCATAAATTATTTTAATGATAATGGAGAATAATATTAAAGTCCATCGCTCCAACAGGAGCAAAAGTTGTCTACAAGTTTTACCCATTTGCTCTTGTCATTTGCAATAGGTCGCAGGGGGAGTGAAGTGACGCTACACGATGGCTAATAGAACCCCTCCTCCCCAAATATCAGGTGGACTCTGTTACCACAAACGAGGCTCTGGTGACCGAGTATGGGTGGGATAACCCTACCATCTGGTGCGGAGGAAATGCCCACTACAATCGGCAGTGAAGATGGCAGCCCCACCTCCAGGCAAGGGTGCGTTAGGCCAACAACCTGACCGTTGCGAATTTAAATATGTTTTTAAAATGTCTACAACGAAGATGACGGAGAAACGTACCTGGAAATATTCACAGTTACACTTTCTTCTGTGCATAAAGGCCCGGTCGTGTTTCTTTCGCATAATCAAAATCAAAATCACCCACAAACTACAGCGACGTTTTATATCAAGGGCTAATAATAAAAGTGAATTTCGTTTCGGTTTATTGTAAAACCCTCCCCTTATCAAACAAAAATTAGTTTATTTATATTTATTTGTTTGTTGTTTATATAACGGAGTTCTCAGCAGCTCAAGGTTTTTTTGCGTCAAATATTGGGATGAATAATTAATAATGAAGGGACTGATCGAAGTTTAATTTAACGTATTATTTGTCTGGAGGGGCTGAGGAGAACCACGAATAACTTGTTCAGGGTAGCCGTCTTAATACCGAGATTCGAACCTGGTTTGTTCGAAATACGTATATAGTTCCATCAAACCGAATTCTGGTCGGTCGTCGTGTTACTGTATATTTTAAAAATATTTGTTTATAAAAGTCCCCCCCCCCCAATATTCGTTACCACACAAAATTTTAACATGTTGTAACATCAGTCCACGTAGTTGTTATTTTGATATCATTGATGGTATAAAATTACGAAATTTTAAGGAAGTTTCTCTGTGACGGCACAACTATAATTAAAATTCGTCAGTAATTCACAGACAGACACAGACGAACGGATTAACGGGCAAAACTAAAGCCTGTTTTCTCCTTGAAAAAACAGGGACGTGAGCATTTTCGGGCTGTTTTTGCTGCTGGTTATCGCTTTTGATAGACTGCGAAATACTCGCCTGTCTGCTGGAAATTGCGAGAGCCTCTGGCTGAATTATCCACAAGACACTCTCGCTGCAGGGCGGATGCGTCAGAGAGCCGTTGTAAGTGTAGTAGTTGCTGCAAAATGGCTCGAAGAACCAGTTCAAAGGAAAGGCCGGGATTGTCACGTTGCTCCCAGGCGAGGTGATGCGCCACAGGTTGTAAACCACGCGGTCCAACAGGGGATTGTCCACGGGCATTAACTTCGAAGACGGAAATAAAAAGTTTAATTAACATTAATCTCCGTGAAACACAAAACAGGATAAATTGACTACGCGTCTTCTGAAGATGGTTGTCTTCTGGGCTGTTGTGCCGTGTAAATCGATTGAAGTTCCGACGTTTCATCGCCCTGATGATGGAGGAAACAAGGACCCCTGAAACGTTGGTAAACTTCTAAGAGACTACGCGGCGCTACAGTCCAGAAGACGGCAGAAAGTACAGCGTATAGGCTAAGAGCTGGGCGACCGTGGTTTGATTCCTGGCAGGTCCGGATTTTTTTTATTTGCTACAATATCCAGACCGGCCACCGGCCTTGTGGGTCACCAACTCTCCAACCCAATGCGTACAGGTGTTCTTTCTTCGTGCGTCATCCTAACCACGCACCTTCATCTAGTGGTGGGCTTAGGAATACGCAAAGTTATACCCCGAAATGTCTGCTCGGCGTGGTGTTTGGTTTATCTCACCCGGAAACAACTCCAGATGTCTGACCTTAAATAGGAAGGAGACGATGACAAGGCCGTCCTTAGCGCCAGACCTGATGGCGCTCAGAGGCGTGGTGAATCCCTTCTTGACGTGAACCATCTGCAGCTCCATAGCGTAGCTCCTGTTATCGACGGTATGTTCACTGCCCTCCTCGTCCTCGGGCCCCCAGCGGAATAAGATGGTATGAAACCCGTACTGTTCATTCAGTGGTCCGCAGATGATTGTCGGCCACAAGGCCTCGGGCCACTGCGCCCTCACCAACACTAAACAAAACACGATATATACTTGGAGCAGAACCTGAGATATATGTCTCACTGTTACGTGTTAATTTCCACAGACGAACTATACCTGTTTGGCCATCGTTGAAGATTTTGATGCAAGAGGGTGGTATGTGGTAGTTAAACCACAGCAGGTCATCGCTGTCGTTCACGACCAAGGCCTTTTTCGTCATCAGGTTTATCGGGGACTGGTTCTTGCCGTCGCATTCCGGATAGTAATTCCGCCATGTATGAGGACCTGCCGAGGAAATCGTCGTAGTAACACAACGGTTGATGATGACGACAGGTTGGGTTCGAATTTTTAACACGGCATCGGTTAACTAGTGGTTAGTCAATTTCTATCGGATTATTTTAATTACATCATTATTTGATAGGACAGACCAATTGTTTAAACTCGAATGCTTCTTTAATAGTTTAGTAGATGCAGAAGTAATGGAAGGACAAAGACCATGAAATGAGGACATTTATAATTTTATTCTGAAGGTCTCCGGCGATGGTGAAATACACACAATGTTTCGAGGAATGAATCTGTCCTCGTCTTCATGTGTAGTGCAGTACCATGTAGGCTCCGTTAGAATGACCAAATCCCAATTAGGCGGTTTATAATTTCAGTTAAGTAACCCGTGGCCTAGGCAACACGGAGTTTTCCTCATTGGCATCCCAACAATTACTCCATTCACACACAGAAGAAGGCAATGGCAAACCCCTTCTGGATCATCTGCCAAGAACGTATATGAACAGGTCCCAGTCCGAGAAAAGGATGGAAGGATCCTGTTCATATGGACCTGTCGTCAGACAGAACACTAAATAAAATAAATAAATAAAATGCATACAAGAACGGACGAACTTGTGACGGGGCATGAGATAATAAATATGCAAGAAAATTATTTAAAAACAAATCTTAAGATGTGGACTGAACCGAACTTGCTTTGAGCAGACGTAATGGCGGGCTTTTGTGAGAGCAGAAACGCAACTTGGGATACCTGATGATTTTAATGACACCAGAATTTAACAAATCAGAATATTTCTTAAACAGGTATATTTTAATATTCTTTCTTTAATTATAAGAAGTAGGACTGTGTTGTTTGAAACAGGAATTTAAGTCTTTCTAAATTTATATCCTGCACAATAATGTAAATATTCGATAAGACGCTAGTACTTAATTTGTAACCTGGGCTCGAATTGTACGCGTACATCTCCTAATTTCTATCCATTGCACTTTTGCCTCTTTTCTAATATTTACTGTATCCCGTGTTTGAAGCTACGACCCGTCCACTTTAACCTTTCTTAGTTCGCTAAGCTAATAGACTCATACCAGGTGGCAATATGTACATTCATTCCGTCCAAAAACACCTCCATTCACAAAGTTATTTCGTACCATTGTGATTGGCATAACCATAACTGAAAAACGGCTTATCATGTTCGGCGCAGAAGAATTCAAGGCCCCAGTCCACAATTATGGACAGCAGGAAAGCTATAAAGAGACAAAACCAATTAATAAGTTGTCGATTTAACATTCTGATAGTTCAGGTCTATAAACAAAAGGAATATTTTCCTCCAAGATTTATCAAACAGTCAAACCTACATCATTTTATGACATTTCATAATCATAATTGGCACGTAAGTGACGAGATCAGTGTAGCAGTATTAATCTGGACTTTTGTAGAGAAGTTAGTAGGAACAAATCTCGGCCGAGGTATTGGATAACATGACCGACGTTTTTCGTGGATTTTTCACACCGTCTAGACCGATTCCGGGTCAGTAATTTTGATAGACAACGACCGTCTTTTTCCCATCTCCCTGCCTCGTCTCCATATTGTTTTGCACCTCTGTAAGTCATCAATATTGCTACTGTTGACCATAAGATAAAAACTTATAAATATAGCGTTAAAGAATAGCTAACGTCACAATAGTAATTTGGAATTTTCAATGCACATTGTTGAACGATATAAATGAGCCAGTCATAAACGACAAGGATAAAAAATTAGTGTTATATTTGTGATGAGTTAAATGAAAACTCCTTCAGTTCTTTCACATAAATTCTTGAACAACGGCATAAAATGTTCCCAGTGACACGCTGCTCCAAACTCACCTACTACAATGGTGCAGCCGCATACAAGAAACAAATCCGTGAAACTGAAGTTTGGCATGTTGACTTTCGATTACATCATACTATTCTCGTTTTGTAGCTCCAAATTACTGTGCGAACTATGCCTGCAATGTATTTTGTAAGCATTTACAATAAAGAAGACATACCATGAGTTACAGCCATATCACACATATTTTAGAAAAGAGTCAACAAGTGTATATAGTCGAGAACAAACACAAACGTGTAGACAGTGGGCTTGAAATGTCCCGATTCATGTAACAATGGATACACAAAGTCAGAATTTGTTCTTTCGAAGGTGTGGAGTGATATTATCTTACGGGGTTTTGTGTAATGTAGAGGTTATGAGATCACCTTTCAAGGGGTCGCTATCGGCGTACGTGTGTGTCAATGTGTGAATATTATAAATGAAGGACACAGAAATGATTTCTTCATTCTTTGACCTGAAAACATTGAATTTAAATAAAAAACCAATAATTAAATAATAATGAAATTTAAACTTTTAGCATGCTGACAAACTTTATATAAAACTAAAATTTTAATACTATCATAGGCAATGGCAAATATTCCGGCCTTGCTATTAGTAAGCCTCCAGATTACTGAAACTGGAGGATTATAAAAGAACTTTATTTTCATCAACATGTGGGTTATATATATTTTCGGAAATTTTGAAGTTGTTAGGTCCTATTGCTTTACTTTTTCATCTACTGAGAGTCTTTTAATGTTCATTTTACCTCAGATATAAATTTTAATACGCTTCCGTGCTCTTCTACTGACCTCATCAAACTCGAGAGCATTCAGGGAAAGTTCTTAGACCTGTGTCATAATAGTTTCCATATATTAATACCAAAATCCATTATAGTTATATGAACGCATTAAAACACCGGGATTTCCATACAATATGCACTACACAACATACACTATGTTTATAATGGTTTTAAATTGTCCCACCTGACTTCAGACTGTTGGGATTCACGTTCTTATTCATAAATTTAGAGATTTTCCTGTTTTTACGTTTGGTTCCTGGAATAAACTTGATTCTCTGCTAGTTGAACATCAGTCGCGAATACCGTTTGTAAATATATTCATATATTTAAAAAAAACATATAGCTACACATATCACACTTTAGAGTAACTATAATATGTTTATGGTGTTAGTGTCACGGATTTAATTTTGTTTGGGATAATGATGTAATTTTTATGATAATATGTTTATTATTATCTTAGTATGTTACACAGCCTTCCTTATGTACGTTCTACATGGTGTGGAATGTGTCCGTGTAGAGAATGTTTCAGGTAAAAACTTTATGGCGCTTGTTGGAAGATTGACGTCTAGGTCTCGTGTGTGTTCTTCTTTTGTTCAGAAGTTCGGCAGGGTTCGATGCTATTGAACAGTTGCAATTTTCTATCCTATCGTACAGAATTTATGTTTTAGGGTAAGTATTTTAATGTTTTTAACATTTAACATTCACATACTGCGTTTGCGTCGTGAATTAGGAGAAACGTATTTTGATGGCAGTCTCTGTGGTTTTCCCCAAACTTTAATATACACATTTTTCAATTTCAGCTACATTACAGTCTGATATAATAATGTTTAACCAAAGTACACTAGGAGCATCTTCAAGTTTTGGAGCTACTAATACTCCATCATCAGCTAACCCAATGAAAGATTTTGAGGTTACTTCACCGCCAGATGATTCTGTATCTTCACTAGCTTTCAGCCCAGCCACAATTCCACAAAACTTTCTTATTGCTGGAAGCTGGGATAACAATGTAAGTCAACTCAACTATGAATGTCTGATGCATGTTTACAATTTTTGAAGAAGGATTGAGTTGTGGTATTTGACACTTTCTGTTAACACATTGTTTACATATGTAGAACATACATCCTTTTTGAGAATCATGAGAATATGTTGTATTTGAAACACACAAAATCCAGTATGCAGCACAGCTGTATGTTGCTGTGATCAATAACAACCATTTCTGAATTTAAATTCTTTTTATAGTTACCATAAAGTTGTTTTAATTTAATTATGGTTATTAGCCTGAACAGAAACCAATGAAACATAGCCAAGGTAAACTGGGCATGGTGTTGTAGCTTTCCCAGTATACAGTATCATTTAAAAGAAGTTCATGAAGTGAAATACTTAAATGATAGTTGTCAGACATTACCCAACAGCAGACAACATACACTTAGTACATAAAGCAGAAAGAGATATGAATAAAATTTTTATATACCTATTCACTGATTTATACTGTAGGAATATATTAGATGAAAAGGAGAAAACTATAAAACTGTAACTTATTCCTCATTAGCTTAATCCTTTCAAAAGGCAATAAGTACTCAGCTGTTAAAGAAATTATTTTTGTTGTTATGAGACCTGATATCTTTAAGACATTATAAATCTTATGCCACCCAATCCCAATGTTGGAGAATTGCCCTTGTTTATTCCTAACTGCCTTGTTTTTAGCTATACGCCTTTGCAACAAATTGAGGATGTGCCTTGCTGACATGATGGGCATCAATTGGTATAGTTCTATTGGTTACAAATTATTGATATTCTGAAGAAGTACAAAATAATTAGGATACACATTTTCTGGAAATTAGAGATTTAAGAAGTCCATCATTTCCTTTCACAAATGTGAAGGCACTGCAGCTTGTTGGAACAGCAAGACATTGGGAACCACTTCTTCCAAAATAGGCATGCCTAGGTTCACTTTGCTAATCTCAGTATGTTTGGCAGGAAAGGTCCAAACACATTTTGTTTGGACAAAGCACAAAACATGTTCAAGTTTGGACTCTCTTGTATGCTTAGTACTATAATTAGGATGACTGAATGTAGTGCTTCAGGTGGAAAGCTCAAGTAACTTTAATTATGAATTTGATCATATAACATACTCAAGTGCATTTTCTTTTCATTCTTTTGCCTTTTGGTTCATAGGCAGTGTTAGCAGTAAATGGTATATATTTCATGTGTACATCCCATGTACAGAAGCCTAATGTTATTTGAGAAGTTTCATTCATATGTAAGGACAAAATTATTCATTTTTATGCTTCCTTAGATGGGAGGCATGCAGAATAGATTGACTGGATATGCTTATCACATGCTGAGCCTTTGGATTATGTCGTAGGTCATTCAAATAATGGTTAAATAGGCAAGTTGTTTGGGAAAATAGCTTCCAAATGAAGTAATATGATGGTGATAAGCTTAAGGTACCAAGTTACAGGTAACTTCAGAAAGAATAATTGTTTCTCAAGCCATTATTTTCATATTGCCTTATTTATAAACAAAATATATACCATTTTTACATTCAGTTTTAAATAGTATTTTGACAGTGTTCTGAGAAACATATATGGAGCACTGGACATTAAAAAGGATGTTTAAACACTCAGTTCATTTAGGGTTCACATAGAAATAAACCTCAAGATTAATTAGAAACTCAACATTTTTTATATTATACATGAAAGCAGATTATAGCTGGACTTTAAAATTGCTGAGTTAGTGTACATCAATAATGGAAAGTTTTATTTTTTAAATACATTTATAAAGGTCTAGAAGTTGTACGGTGGCTTGAGAAAGAAGAATTGATATGGAGAATTGGAGGACGTTGACAGACTTTTTAAACCGATATATGTTATGAATGACGGTTTGAATTGCATTTTTTGGAAGGTTATGTATGTACAGTAATTTATTTATATGTCAAAAGTAAGTTATTTAATGTATTTTTTCAGGTCCGATGTTGGGAAGTCGAACAGACTGGTAAAACTATCCCCAAGTCCATGCAGACAATGCAGGGTCCAGTTCTGGATGTTTGCTGGAGTGATGTAGGTGACAATTTGGTGTCATGGAATGGCATATCTAGGAAGACAAAATTGAAGTTCATTTGTGTGTTTATGTCAGCCTTCTGCTTCAGTTTGGCTCTCTTGCTTTTATTCTTGTAGACAGTGAATGTTGCTAATACAGTGATGGGGGCTGGCTTATGAGTTCTTGTAGTCAGAATAGTTTCATTTCATGAAGTGGAAGTTCATATAGTGTACATTAATTTATTTTCTTATACAATGTGTAATATGGTGTTTATATGGTTTTAAAACTTGTTTTTTTAAAGAATAGTGTCAACATTTAATTTAAAAAATGTTTCTAGTTATAATTAGTCATTGAAATACTTTGTCTTCTACAACATATTATCCAGTTACTGGAATTTCTTCATAGACAGAGAGAAGCCACATGCAAAGCATTTGTCATTTGTATATTTTAAGGAGCTCTTGTAAAGTACTGTGATGTATATAATTGCATTTTAATCATAAGTTTTCTTATTTACAGGATGGAACCAAAGTGTTCATGGCATCTTGTGACAAGATGGTGAAATGCTGGGACCTGAACAGCAATCAGACAATGCAAGTGGCAGCACACGATGCTCCTGTGAAAACGTGTCACTGGGTGAAAGGACCAACGTACTCCTGCTTGATGACTGGCTCCTGGGATAAAACTCTCAAAGTATTTACTTTGACTTTTTCAAATTTTACTGGAAATTTTCATGTGATGGTATAATAATATATTAGTGAATTATACTATTTAAAAGCATTGAGGTGCATTATTGCAGAAAAGAGGGAAACGCGTATCTTAATACTGCCAGGTCATATGATCTAAGTTGTCCCATACATGCCTGGAATTTTTCAGTGTAAAAGAAATTCTAGGCATCATAGGGCTCAGTTATGCTCTCAGACAAACAGCATATTCAACATAATTTATAAACATTAAGATGCTGTTATTTTGAAATGTAATAAATAAATGCATTCTTAAAGTATGTTACATGTCTTATTTGATTCTCTGATGCTTCCAGTTTTTGCTAGTGGTGTTATATATGTTTTTATGAACTTTCTGGCTTGGTTTTTGGAGTAGAGCACAGTCCTTAAATTGATTGCATGTAATTAAGAATCACCCTGGTATGAATTATTTATACACAAAACAGAAAGTGGCCCAAGCATTCTTGAAAGTAAATGGAAATTTAAAGGAGAGATTATTTATTAAAAGGAATGCACACTTCAATTCAGCAATAATAACCTCAAGTTCATAGGGTCAAAGTTGAAAGAGTTCTTACTTCTCATACTGTTTAGTCAAAACAAGAAGCTGCAATATATATTTTGTGTATTCCTGCATGATCTCCATTGTTTTTGCTGATTTTTTAAAAATTTTACATTATTATTTGTTTTCCAGTTCTGGGACACTCGAAGTCCAAACCCAATGTTGACAATAAGTCTTCCAGAACGAGCTTACTGTGCAGATGTTGTAAGTATTATAGAAGGGAATCTGATACTGATATTATTTGAAGGGCGAGGTATACAGTCGGTAGACATTAAGTAGCAAGCATTCCCATATGACATACATGGAGTGTCATTGCAAGAAATTACACACGACCTAAAAAATATATTAGTAAAAAATACTTTACAGACGTGTATAGAAAGCTGTGCAAGGTACATGGGCACATGTAAATATCACTTAAGTTAGGAAATAATAAGCATTTTTAGATGCATTTTGTTATCAGTAGTATCCTTCAGCTTTGCTGTTGCCATTTGTGTGCATGTACCATGTACTCTGGATTAAAGGATTTTTATGGTACTTTGTATTGTGAGTCCATGCTAAAATTTATATAGTGTCTTTGAAACAAACTGATTGGCCTCTCATGTCATAGGTTTTCAAAATTACTTCTCTTTCTGTGGCCAATGAGAACATTATTTGTTCCCCAGTGCCTGAAACCAAACTACAGTCAGATAGTCAATTATTTTAAATTAACAAGGTTTTGTTGTATTCAAGACACCATAGATCTTGAAATGGTATGAGTCACATGAAAGTATATGAAGTCATGTTTAACTGTAGTTTCTAAAAGATCTGATGGCATAGACTAACTTCAGTCCATTTAGTCCCTTGTATTTCTGATTGCATTAATATTATGGCATAATTGTTTTGTGACAGGACTACCCAATGGCTGTAGTTGGGACTGCAGGTCGTGGACTGATTGTTTATCAGTTAGAAGGCAAACCACAAGAATACAAACGCATTGAATCACCACTGAAATACCAGCATCGTTGCATCGCCATTTTTCGCGACAAAAAGAAGTCTCCCACGGGCTATGCCTTGGGAAGTGTGGAGGGTCGTGTAGCAATTCAATATGTAAATCCACAAAATCCCAAAGACAACTTTACTTTCAAGTGTCATCGCTCAAATGGAGCTCCTAATGGCTATCAAGATATTTATGCAGTAAGTACAGTATGTCAAAATGTGCTGCATTATCTGTCATGATTTTATACTGAGAGTTGTTTTAATGCAGCTGCCATGTTCAATTGACTTTCATTATAAATTCACTCACAAATGGCATAATAAATGCGAGCTTTGTTCCTACATGAGTTAAAGCAGAATTTTAATATAATAGAAGCTCTGTCTGTTTGTACTTGTAAGTTTAATTTAATACCTGTATCTTGATTTATTTGTATAATGCATGTCTCTGTTTACCACAGGTGAATGATATAGCTTTTCACCCAGTTCATGGAACACTGGCAACTGTTGGCTCAGATGGGAGTTTCAGCTTCTGGGATAAGGATGCCCGTACAAAACTTAAACCATCAGAGGCCATGGAACAACCAATTACTCGTTGCTGCTTTAATAGTAATGGACAGATCTTTGCATATGCTGTCAGCTATGATTGGTCAAAGGTAAGTTATCTATGAACTAGTGATAGATTAAATATCTTCATACATTCAAATTTAGTAAATATCACTAATGGTGTCACTCGGTGACTGGAAGCTGTCATATGTGGGAGGCAATGCTTCCTGTGTAAGCTGTGTGCATGTTCGTGCACCTCCCACCTTTCTCGTTGTACGTGATGAGCTAAGAATTTTCTCAGTGTTCAGCCATTTTACAAATTGTTATTTTGTCATTGTCATGTTGGCTGAATTTTACTTTTATTATGTACTGTGGTTATATATGAGCTCAGCATATTGTGCTGTATATTAATATTTATAGGCATTGTTACTTAAAATTCTCGTAGTATGTTTAAAAGAAAAGAAACTTTCTGCACAGGACATTCAAGATTATTTTCTAAGTATACAACAATTCCTTAAAGTTTGTCACAGCAAGTATTATGCCTTTGAATTTGAAGAGTGTATTAACTCTGCCTTAGAAAAACAGCTTATGGATGAATTTCGCATATCTTGATTTTATACATTGACAGTAGACAAAAGTATATAATTTTATTTATCCCAATATTTATAAAAAGCCGTAAAATAATAATTTAAACTCTTATATGAGATACATTCATGTGTGCAGAAATCAGTATTTGCATGGATAAAAGAAAGTCTGCAGCTTACCACACATTTATGGCTGTTTCCCTTCTCATAAGAAATTGAATCCTTACACACATCATAAGCATTCTTGAAAGTAAATGGAAATTTAAAGGAGAGATTATTTATTAAAAGGAATGCACACTTCAATTCAGCAATAATAACCTCAAGTTCATAGGGTCAAAGTTGAAAGAGTTCTTACTTCTCATACTGTTTAGTCAAAACAAGAAGCTGCAATATATATTTTGTGTATTCCTGCATGATCTCCATTGTTTTTGCTGATTTTTTAAAAATTTTACATTATTATTTGTTTTCCAGTTCTGGGACACTCGAAGTCCAAACCCAATGTTGACAATAAGTCTTCCAGAACGAGCTTACTGTGCAGATGTTGTAAGTATTATAGAAGGGAATCTGATACTGATATTATTTGAAGGGCGAGGTATACAGTCGGTAGACATTAAGTAGCAAGCATTCCCATATGACATACATGGAGTGTCATTGCAAGAAATTACACACGACCTAAAAAATATATTAGTAAAAAATACTTTACAGACGTGTATAGAAAGCTGTGCAAGGTACATGGGCACATGTAAATATCACTTAAGTTAGGAAATAATAAGCATTTTTAGATGCATTTTGTTATCAGTAGTATCCTTCAGCTTTGCTGTTGCCATTTGTGTGCATGTACCATGTACTCTGGATTAAAGGATTTTTATGGTACTTTGTATTGTGAGTCCATGCTAAAATTTATATAGTGTCTTTGAAACAAACTGATTGGCCTCTCATGTCATAGGTTTTCAAAATTACTTCTCTTTCTGTGGCCAATGAGAACATTATTTGTTCCCCAGTGCCTGAAACCAAACTACAGTCAGATAGTCAATTATTTTAAATTAACAAGGTTTTGTTGTATTCAAGACACCATAGATCTTGAAATGGTACGAGTCACATGAAAGTATATGAAGTCATGTTTAACTGTAGTTTCTAAACGATCTGATGGCATAGACCAACTTCAGTCCATTTAGTCCCTTGTATTTCTGATTGCATTAATATTATGGCATAATTGTTTTGTGACAGGACTACCCAATGGCTGTAGTTGGGACTGCAGGTCGTGGACTGATTGTTTATCAGTTAGAAGGCAAACCACAAGAATACAAACGCATTGAATCACCACTGAAATACCAGCATCGTTGCATCGCCATTTTTCGCGACAAAAAGAAGTCTCCCACGGGCTATGCCTTGGGAAGTGTGGAGGGTCGTGTAGCAATTCAATATGTAAATCCACAAAATCCCAAAGACAACTTTACTTTCAAGTGTCATCGCTCAAATGGAGCTCCTAATGGCTATCAAGATATTTATGCAGTAAGTACAGTATGTCAAAATGTGCTGCATTATCTGTCATGATTTTATACTGAGAGTTGTTTTAATGCAGCTGCCATGTTCAATTGACTTTCATTATAAATTCACTCACAAATGGCATAATAAATGCGAGCTTTGTTCCTACATGAGTTAAAGCAGAATTTTAATATAATAGAAGCTCTGTCTGTTTGTACTTGTAAGTTTAATTTAATACCTGTATCTTGATTTATTTGTATAATGCATGTCTCTGTTTACCACAGGTGAATGATATAGCTTTTCACCCAGTTCATGGAACACTGGCAACTGTTGGCTCAGATGGGAGTTTCAGCTTCTGGGATAAGGATGCCCGTACAAAACTTAAACCATCAGAGGCCATGGAACAACCAATTACTCGTTGCTGCTTTAATAGTAATGGACAGATCTTTGCATATGCTGTCAGCTATGATTGGTCAAAGGTAAGTTATCTATGAACTAGTGATAGATTAAATATCTTCATACATTCAAATTTAGTAAATATCACTAATGGTGTCACTCGGTGACTGGAAGCTGTCATATGTGGGAGGCAATGCTTCCTGTGTAAGCTGTGTGCATGTTCGTGCACCTCCCACCTTTCTCGTTGTACGTGATGAGCTAAGAATTTTCTCAGTGTTCAGCCATTTTACAAATTGTTATTTTGTCATTGTCATGTTGGCTGAATTTTACTTTTATTATGTACTGTGGTTATATATGAGCTCAGCATATTGTGCTGTATATTAATATTTATAGGCATTGTTACTTAAAATTCTCGTAGTATGTTTAAAAGAAAAGAAACTTTCTGCACAGGACATTCAAGATTATTTTCTAAGTATACAACAATTCCTTAAAGTTTGTCACAGCAAGTATTATGCCTTTGAATTTGAAGAGTGTATTAACTCTGCCTTAGAAAAACAGCTTATGGATGAATTTCGCATATCTTGATTTTATACATTGACAGTAGACAAAAGTATATAATTTTATTTATCCCAATATTTATAAAAAGCCGTAAAATAATAATTTAAACTCTTATATGAGATACATTCATGTGTGCAGAAATCAGTATTTGCATGGATAAAAGAAAGTCTGCAGCTTACCACACATTTATGGCTGTTTCCCTTCTCATAAGAAATTGAATCCTTACACACATCATAAATCAAGCTTGGAAAGTGTATTCCATACCAGAACATGTTACTGTCTTTCATTCTTTGCAACACACATTCACAAGGATTACTTCTGCCTTGTCCCATAAAGTAAATTTATATATTTTGAAAATTTTTAAATTTTAAAAATTTGGAAACTGCCACAATTTTAAAAAAAATTTGAAATCCAGAATTAAAAATGTTTTAATTCCCACATTTAAAGTTCCTACATAAACATTTATTATAATCTAAACTTCTTTAACTAGAACTAAATAGACAAACCTAACCTAATATGACTGAAACCAATGACCTATCATGTCCCAGCATAAATAATCTTAACATACAGAAAGACTTTGTCTGATTCCCACTTACATCAATGTGAACCATGATTATCATTCTAACCACAGTAAATATTCAAATAATTCATAACAGTGGTCACCAGTGGTAACTATTATAAACAAATTAATTCCCACAACGGCCATCAGATTTCAGCACGTCAATGTGCACCTCACATATTTTCTCATCAATAATTTTGTTATCACCATTCGTAAGATATTCAAAGGTATGATTTTGAGTCATGCAGAACAGCACAACCTCCACATAAAATTTCATCCAAATCTGTCCATTGTTTCTTGAATTGCATCGACTTTGCAGGCGGATAGACATATATGACCAGCCCATGTATTCTTGCTATGCACTTCATGCTAGGAATGCATAAAAATAGAGGGAACCTTGGTGGGAGGTCTGTTGCGCAGACAACCTAAAAGGTCGTTTGGTTGGAGATACAAAACCAACCCATAACACAAATGTAAGCACTAAGTTTGGTAAGCCTAGCTTTGGTGATAAACTGTAAGTCTGCCTTGCATTCTGAAATGTATTTTCCTGTGTCATGTTATGTTTTAAGTTTGAAGTCTCAGTAGCTGAAAAACATTTCCTGTTGCATAAACACTCCACTTCAGTAAATTTTTCATAATTATTATAACTCAGATCCCTCTTAAGTTTCAGTACAGTAAAACATTCTTGAAAATAATAACTTTATACAATTTACTAATCTGTTAATTTATGTCAGTAATGCTTTTGATTGCATTGCCATATCCTAATTAGTTACTAAACATGGCTCTTAATTAAGGAGGTGCATAAATCCAAAAGTAGACATTTTCTTCCACCTAGATGGCCCTTATTTTTTTTCAGGTATTCAAATATGGGGAAAAAACCCTCTTATATTCAGGTAACTTTTCACGGTAAAAATACAGTGGAGCATTGATTATCCAGGGCAATCCAATTATCCGTGGCCACATTGTCTCTAATTATATTTTCTTAAGTACTTGTATCACTGCCATATATTGAATGCAACTTGGCTCATTGCCTCCAGTTTTTCATGGGTACATAAGGGGTAGGAAAAAAAAGACCAACAGAAAAATTGAATAAAAATTATGGACTTTCTGATAAAATTACATTAAGAAAGAATGTCTAGCAGTGAGAATACATATGTTTATATGTAAATACGTTTAACTGCTTTGATTACATGGATGATGCTAATTCGAATAAAGTATAATTTGCATTAACTGTGTTTCTTGATTGTCCGGGCCTCCCTTCCCCCTGGAAAATCAGCGCTCTACTGTATATGCAATGGATTGGACTTTAGTAATTGTTTCATTTCAGGGACATGAATTCTACAATCCACTGAAAAAGAACTACATTTTCTTACGATCTTGCTATGACGAATTGAAGCCTCGCAGCTCTTCTTAAATACATTTTATACAGAAGGTATCCATCCACATGCTATCTTTTTTAGTGGGCAAGGTTTCCATAGAATTGACACAGTTCTGTTTCCATTAAAACTGCATTTAACCATTATGTGTATACACTTACTTTTAGAAACAGGATTCTTTACATATATAATTTACAAATCTTGTATATACATATTGTTTGTGAATTCAAGTACAGAAATTTGTGTAATGCCCTTGTGCGCTTCATGCTCTGTAAAGACTTAAAGAATAATTTCATTCTTGAAACTGCGAGTCAATTCCTTATGTGGAAGAACAATGGAATTTAGCAGAATCACTTCAGAGGGCACTGTCACATTGCAGCCTGAAAACAAGAAAATTACATAGTCATTACTTGTTATACAAACGAAAAACCTTCCAAGTAAATTCATATGTTACATACATGTTGATAATTCAAGTGGCTCATACTATTTGTGATACTTCAAAAGAAAAAGCAAATTTAAATGAAGTTGCATTTAATACAATAAGAACTTTCCATGTTCCTGAGGCAACTTTCTTTTTAATTAATTTTCACATTTTCTGTCCAAATATGCCCCTATAAAATATTTTCATTTAAGAAGATTAATTTCTTTACATTGCACTATCATTGTGAATAATTTGAAAATCCAGTGGTTCAGCATGACTGTTTGGTATTTCATACTTTTATGCCTTCCCAGCCAAATTAAAACCTCCTGTGAAAACAGTCTGAGGATTGGTGAAGGGAGATTTTTCCTACCTTAGTATGCATTTTTTAATGAAATTTCATGTTCTAGTTGCACAAAATCTACCTCTTGATCACTTTTCTAATATTGTTCAGATTTATGAGAGTCAGGTAAATTAACCACATATACAAAATGGATTGTATTGTAATTAACAAAATAAGAAAAGATTCTAAATCAGTAAGCTCTCAGCAGAAACACCTATTAAAATTCTGAATCAATAATTAAAGGACTTAAAAAACTAAGTTTCTGTTTCATTGAAAATGAAGTGTTTTTGTTGAATTTCCTTTCATACTCTATACAACATGCATTTAAGACAATAATAGCTTGCACGTGGTTGTGTATCTTACGTGGAAATTTTAAAGCACATAGAATTATATATGAGGTTCATCAAACTTTGCCTGGATGATCCCTAACTACAAGCTGGTAAACCCATGGTGAAATTGCCATATGGCACTAAAATCATTACTGGTCTGAGCAGACTAGGTAGCATACTTCCAAGGTTTTATAATAACTTAAGCTCTACAGGAAGTATATTCAGTTTTGTACATATCATCAAAACCAATGATTCTGAAATTTGCCCACCAGCTATTTCCTTAGTACTCCTTGTTATGACCATGTCCACCTTTGCTCAGGAAACCCTAATACATAAATTATTATTATTAGACTTGAAATTTTGTAATTTGTTCATTATTAGCATTAAATTACAACTCTGTACCATGAAAATACAAACTATCATGAATAGTAAAGTATGGGCCTTATTTTTTAGCTAAATTTTGTTTAAAAATTAATCCCAAAAGTAATATGAATCGAAATTAGTATCAAGGAAAGAAAAGTTACTTTCAGGTGCTTTAATCTACCTGTAAACTGAAAAAATACAGTAGAGTCCTGATTATTCAACCTAAACAGGACCAAAGGATGGTCCGATAATTGAAAATGCCAGATAATTTGAAAGACTAATGAAAAACGAAGGTACACACCAACTTGATTTATAACTCAATTTATATTATTTAAATTATGATGAAAATGCAGCATAAAATGAAAGAATCTTATAAAAACATTATTTAATATAATGCAAATTTATAGAAGAGTTTATTTTTTAAAGAAATTAGTAATGGGTATTTGCTTCTGTACCACCTCCTTTTTGAGGCAAGGTCATGCCAGTGCCTGAACAGTAGTATGTCTGTAGCAACCGAGAATATAAAATGTAGAAAGTATGTGGTGGGGAGCATGATTCATTCTGGTACATGATGAGTTGGCTGATGATAAAATGGAGCATTCTGACATGACACGTTGGATAACCAAAGGTCAGATAATCAGGACTCTACTGTACTTTCAAAGACTGTATTACTACAGAATCAAAAAGCCAGACATCCAAGAACACATGACTGCTGGCATATAGCATCATCTTACCTAGAATTGTGATGGAAGGATTAAGTCTTCCATCAGAGTTAAAAAGTGAAGGATTCTCCATCTTAGCAAAAGGTTTGTTAGGGTTAGGGTCACAAGGTGTTCCTTCTACTCTTGCCCACTGTCCAACATGACTTCCACGTCCCACAATGCTGTGCAAGACAAGACTGTGGTCTGAGACTATGGCACCACTCAGCACTATGGATTCACGAACACGTACACCAGGACCTATTACAGCTCCAGCTTCAATGCTCACATTTGGACCAAGCTGTAAATACACAGAAATGTTGTTCATGCTGTCATCTACAGTTCTCTTTGTTGTTTTTTGCAGTTCTTGTTTGTTCTGAATACAGTTTATCAAATGTATTTCCCTAGATATACCATAACCTAACCCAACCTAACAGTAAAGAGAAAATTAACATAGTCTTGCAAAGCTGCTTTCATTGTTGACATCATTTTGTCAGGTTAACAACATCCATGTTGATGAAACTTTTTTTTTGTACTACTACTGTCACAATCCAGTGTGAAACAAAAGCTGACTCACAACTTTAATAATTCCAGATGTTGCATAGCAATAAGCCAAGATGAATTTTGGGATAGAAGACATATGAAAGGAAGCTTTAGGGTACTGGTATTTTCTAAGCAACCTTCTACACAAGAGCTTTATGAAAAGGAAAATATAATACTTGGCTTTGTGCAGTCACGGCTGAATTGGATGGAGAAACTGGAAAAGCTGCTGATCAGGAACGGATTGGGATTGCTAGAGATGGCATTATTAAGCATTTTGTTTTTGTAACTGAAAAATCTTCCCATAGCCATGTAATTTAATGAGCATTTTTATTATTATTTTACTTGCAATGTATGTTAATATCATAGTCTGTATTCAGTATACAGGGCTTCCCAAAAAGGTATACACATATTCAGTGAATGAAATAAAGACATTTTAATAAACTAAACCAGTATTTACATCAGCATTGGCACTTAGTGAATTCACGAATCTAGTGTAGGTGTTCAAAATGACCACTGTTAACTTTGTGGCACAGCTGACAGTGGTGAGCAACTGACTGACAAATGGCCACCAAAGTTGCTGTTGTGTAAAAATTTTTTGGGAATATTTAACTTTTGTAGAAAAATATTCTAAAATACAGTGTCATGGAGTAATGTGTAGATATGTTAGTGGAGAGTAGGATCATGCCTATAACTATGCCCTGTCCCATTACTTCCAACATTTGCAACATTCCCATTCTAAAACTCGTGCACATTTCTTATACATACTACACCTTATTTTATGTCAAGTTGATCTTGTTACACACATCTGTGCTAAGTACAATAACTATAAGAAACATTTTACTTCATGGGATTAAGTAGATTATGTATGTTAGTATTATGTCTTACTTTTACTTTCTTCCTTTCTGATTAAGATAAAATTGTCTGAGATGTGGAAGGTAGGAAATGTCATCCTAGTCTTTGCTGAGCTTCTCTATACTTTATTTTACTTATGATGACTGTAACCTTACTGTTGCAGTATTATGCACAGTGGCGGTGGGATGGATGTAAACATCTCCTATGATGTTACAACTCTTTTCCTTTCCTTCCTCGGCCGTAAGATCTCCCCGAGCAAGTCGATCTGTATGCCAAGAGTGGTACAATGCCAGATAATGTCTGTTAGCATAGATTGCAGATCCTGCAGTCTTCAGCTGGGACCACCAGTTGCTGGTCTGAAGTGCAAACACACAACCTGTTCCAGCTAGTGGCATCAGGACATCAGTCTCAAGGTAGATTACTGCAGCTTCCTTCCCATTTCCATTACCACCAGCATCACTGTAAAGTTGCATCAGTGATTCAGTAGTTCCTAGCCCATTCTATTTCATTTTCAGAATTGTGCCTACTTGAACATATTATGTCATTGCTATAATGTGGTTTCTGTTAGGGCTGTAGGCTGAGGTTTTATTGGTTCATCTCTCTCTCCGGAGTGTCAGGACAACTTTGTAAAAGGTGTATTCTCTGACAGAATGCAGTCATAAAAGATTGTGTGATGAAAGGATAAACATTTGTGTCACTAACACAGTTAATTTATTTAGTTGTGTAAAAACATGTAATTCTTGTCTTGATTGCATTTCAGAACACCCTCTCTAGATTTGCTACTGTTCTCACATGGTGCTTTGAACAGACCTCACTGTAGAAATTTTACATCCTCCAAACTTACTGCTCAAGATTCATTTGTATACTATCCTGACAGATTTTTCATGGTTTTCCACAGATCCACCAGGCAAATACCTTAAAGAAGCTCTGAATCACTCCACATATTTACCAACTTTCCATATTCAATCACATAATGTATAATTTGCTGATTAAAATTTAACAGGATCATTAAAAAAAAATTAACAAAACAAACAAACACAAATGTTATGTGCTTCAGTCACCTCTCCCCACTTTACATGACAAGGATATTTTTACTAACTTGTAGTATTCTTGTTGACGCATATTGAACACTGCAGCAAATGTCTGGAATATCTCAATGGAGCAGATGTAAACACCACAATTTATGAGTGTCGAAACAAATGTTGATGGCTTTTCAACATAATGTGTTACTTCTGATGTATCACGGTCCTGGACAATGCAGCCATAGTGCATCGACTGCTGCCGTGTCGCTTCTGTTGTCATAATTGTTACCTGTTTCATAATCAGATATTTGCAATGTTAAATTTTTGCCATTGCCATTGGACAGGATTTTGAGCCATTTCTGCCCATCTCCCATCCTGATATGTTTTTTATGTTATCTGTCCTAATTATTTGCTGCACCTATCTTAGTGAAGAAAAGCGAATTTAAATTTAATGATCTGAGAGCATCAAAATGCAATGAATTTATATTGTGAGGCAAAGAATTAATGTTGTCATACTATCTTCTTGGTTATCAGAGTGGTCATATGTGAAGTGGTTTCACCATCAATATTCCATATATTTCCTCTCTCATCCAATCTACAAATCCTGTCTCTTAGATTTCACTGTTTACCCTAACAGTAGGCACCTGTAGATATCACAGAATTCCTCATGTGCTATTTTAACCTGTCTGTTCATCTCTCCAAATAATTTCGTGTTATTAAAAAAAACTTGTGTATGTTCTTCACACATGTATTGCAAATATCTAATACTTCTTCAGAAATGGAAGTAATTCAAAATGGAGTATAGAAAGCTTATCATGAAACATATTCCCACCTAGCACACAGTGCCCTTAAAATTTTAGTCAGTCTGTCTCTCTATACATTCATGTGCATCTAAATTTGTAACATCCATGACCATAAGGCCTAAATAAACTTCATGTTCATCTTGTTAAATTTTAACCAGAATTAATGATTTAATGAAAGTTTTGCATTTGGAGGTTATGTTCACCTGGTCAAAAAAAATTCAGTTAGGTTGACAGGCTGTCTACACAACAATTTTTGATTACAGTCTCATTGTTTATTAAGATTCACTACATGTTTTAACATTAACTGGTCATTAGTTTAGCAGTCATGTCAGTTGTTTTGAGCACTTAAAGAGAATCACCTAAAGATGATCAATTAAGGTTCAAACATAGTGGCTCTTAATAAACATTAAGAGTATAACAAAAATTTGTTGTGTAGATGGACTGTCAACATAACAATCAACACACAACAGGATACATCCCTTAAAACAAAATATTTAGTGGTTTGTTCATCACTGTGTTCACAAAGGCCTGTCATTAGGCTCAAAACCTAGCCACTTTAATCAATTTGACATCTTAATGACCACCTTAGTCATTTTATAATTATGCTGTGATCTAAACCTTATGATGTGATGTAAACTCTCATAGTTTTCTAACCAAGCAACATGCATCATACCTCCATCATGACCTACTGTTCTCAGCACTTTCTTCTAAAACATACTCTATGTATTCCTTTAAATTTGATTTAAGGGTAATGACTTTGTGTCCAGCAGAAACAGATTTTAATTTTTGTTTATTATTTACATTTGACATACCAATGATGAGCCTTTCTTTTCTTTATGGAAATCTAACATTTCAACTAATGGAAAATCTGCACAGACATCTCCATTCAAGACAAAAAATGCCTCAGGATTTCCAGAGCGTATCTGATCTCGGAAGTGATACAGCCCTCCAGCAGTTCCCAGCGCAGTAAACTCCTGCAAATATCTAAACACAAAAGTTCTTAATGCCATATACACATGCATCAGCCAAAAAGTATGTATCTGTAAGTTCAGCTTACCGAATATTAACTTTGTACTCATTAACCATGTCTGTTACAAACTGAGCCAGTTCTGAGGCTGGGTAGTAACCTAAAACAAGAATTTCTTTCAGGTTTGGAATCTTGACACATGCTTCTATGTGGTGTTGAATCATAGGTAACCCAGCCACTGGAAATAGCGGTTTGGGTATATCTAGTGAAAGTGGGCGAAATCTTGTCCCTGGAAAAAATTCAAAATTTATAATATTACTGGAAGTTAATATATGCAACAGTGTATAATATTTTCTTCATGTTAGGCACCACTAATTATAAAAGCTCAAAGATTCATTCAGTAATTTTTTTCACTATAATACGTATGTTGAATTGACTGGCAGAGACTTGTGTTGGGTTAATATTAAAATGGTACCTTAGGGAAATAAATCTTCATGACAGACCTCACCGAAATAGGTTCTGATAATATGAACTGGCTTTTGTTGGATAAATTACATTTATATGGCATTCAAGGAATTGCAGCACAAGATCCTACTTAACATAGAAAACAAAAGGTCGAAATAAAAGTACCTAAAAACAAAACAAAATTCTCAAACTGGGGAACAATAAAACATGGAGTTCCAAAGGGTCAATTTTAGGGCCCTTGCTTTTTATAATATACATAAATGACCTTCCTCCAACAACAAATACTTTAACAGAACCCATAATATTTGCTGATGACACAAGTGTCATAATTTCTAATAACAATGTTGATGATTTCTGTTCAACATCAAACAGTTCTGTCTCATATGAGTATGGCCCTAAATCTAAATCTAACAAATAACTCGCCACAATATGCTTTAAGTATTGCTTATAATGGCAATTATATACAAGAATCAATAAATACAAAACTCATGGGTTTGTAAATTGATAATCTAAATTGGACAAATCATATTGATAAACTGATACTAAAAACGTATGTATGAGGATCAGGTCAAGAAATGACCTTTGCACTCAAGTAAACAAAGTCCTACGTCACAGTGCAAGAACATACTATAAATATACCAAATAATGAAATTAAAAAGGGCTGTACTAGGAGACAACAGGTTCTCATTCATTTCATCTCTCTTAGTACTTGCTGCAAAATATTTTACCAAACATTAAAAAGCATCTGCCACTGCTTACTCATAATCAGTTTTGCAATGCTGACAGAAAATTACTTAGCAATGTTTCAGTAACATTAACTTTAATAGGAAAAATTAGTATTCTTCCAATGATATATTATTTTTTGTTTTTTTAATGTAACCGACAATTGTGATATTCTCCTCTTCCAAACCACGTTTAATATCATATTCTCAGCAGGCACATCTTTGTATAGCTGAACCCGAACCTGTTTCTTCAGTTTTCCCTCAGATCAAAAATGAAACTTTCTTTGTATAGCTGAACCCGAACCTGTTACTTCAGTTTTCCCTCATTTCAAAAATGAAACAAGTTTCCGTAAAACGAAAACATATAGTGCACAATAAAAGCATATACCTTTCAGTGGACCACCGATTAATATCACTGCTTTCAACATTTTAATGCAGTGTGTAATAATTTATTTAATTCAGGCTGTCAGACTAGACATCCACGTAAACTTCCACGTATAATACATAAAACAAAATCAACAAATAACATGATTTAGAGGTTATAGCTTTAATAACCCAAAGGATTACAAGAGTGTCACAGTCTAAAATTTTCGCGAAAGCGCCATATTGTTACATCATATGCACCAAGATGGCGCTGTCATTGCAATTTGTATAAAGTTTCGTTATGACATTAAACGTACACGGTGTACAGCTGTATGGACCTGTAGTAACCACAATGTTCTACGAAACAACCGCAATGAATAACGACTGAAAATGGCCATTATTCAGCTGGGATTATTGTACACGAGTTGGTAAACCTTGATTTAAGAAAGAGTGATCGACGAAAATTTCCTGCCATCTTTGGGACGTGTTAATGCACTAATTGTGGAGCTAATCTTACCAAAAACCATATACTTAACTATAATAACAGTCACATTATTCAGATGATGAAAATTTTGTGTGATTTTTAGGTTTCTTTTATATTTCATTCTTACTTGAATGTGTTGTGATTTTTTAAATAATATTTAATCATTCTCTTCTAATAAACAATTCAATGGATAGATGACTCTGCTAATGTCTAATGTCAGTCCAGCAAGTCGTCTGCTGGCTGTCATTTGTCAGTCGTGAACTACGTAGCTTATCTACGGTAGGAAACGGGGATTCGCTCTTGAACATATGCGGTAAATTTGCTCTATGAGCTTCAGGTGCTTCAAGAATTTGTGATATTTCTAGTTTTTTAAATACCAAATATTTGAAAAGATGTCTGAAGAAGGACTGGAATATGATGCTATAATTCAAGATGGACCGAGAAAGGTGAGAGCATGACTTAATACGTGGAAGACTTTTAATTGTTCCTGGAAGCCGAAAAATAGAGTTTACGAACTTCTTTTTTAGTTTTCAGTGGAATGCTGCCCTTTTGTTTCATAAAAATAAATTAATACTGTTCAATAAGGATCACCGATTAACATGATAGGCAGTGCAGCTACAGCGAAAACACGCGGGGGCAATGTCCTATACTTTTGAGAAGGCTTCGTATGCATGTTTTTTTCAGAGTTTATTGCCCTTTATATGGAAAAAGGTCGCATTTATAATATAAACAGGGCAAACTTCGGTATACTACACTGAAAATTTACCCAGTTTGCGAACAAGACCACACTGAACAAATGAATCCTGTAAGGGAGCAATCTCTAACGAACGAACTCATTTCGAAGTGAGAAACTTCGAATTGCGTACAATTCAAGTTAATCGGTGTTGTGTTCAGTTCCTTGTATTTTCGATGATACTTCCTTTAAATTTATAATGGAAAGCATTTTATTACTAGAACTGTATACTACTTATACCAATAAATTTATTTGGTTTCCAGTGCTTAATTTAAAGTAACTGGTATAACCGGGCAATTTATATGGAAGTATAGCTCATAGTTAATATTCGTCAAGACTCGTTAATAGGTTTATGCACCTGTAGTGATATGTTTCCTTGTCAATCGGATCAAAATCGACATGAATAGACTTTCAGTGTCTGAATTTAGCGTATTTTTAATCATATATTCTCTTTTGAAATTACATAATTTTATTATCGAATTGGTCTCCAGCCAAGCTGCTGGCCGAATGAATTTTCGAACCCGTAAACACAGTACGCTGTGTTACTACGTGCTTTAAAATACAAACCAGTCTATACAATATCATGACAGGTAAACTGCCATAATGATATCCTAGTGTATCGTTTAATGGCAAGTACCTACTTAAAAACGCATTTTAGCAGGACGGTTGGAGCGGAGTGTGGCGATTCGATGTCGACATTTTCAAACTGCAGTAGGAAATTATTACACTATAGAAAAGTAAATTTTCCTTATGGCAGTAATCGGTTCATATAGACTAATATAGGTGTACAGGCATCCAATAATTGTTTTTAAAGAAAGGTATCGATCTCCAACTATAACGAAATGAATGGAGTTGATTAGTTTGATATTTTTGCCAAAGAGCTGACCAAGAAACTTAAATTAATGTGAAAAATGGATCAATATTAAAATTAGTTATTTTCTCGTCATAGTAACATACTTGTAACTTCGTTCTTTTTAAATTTTACTAAGAATGTCGGAATTACATACCACTGCGTACAACTAGAAGACCAAACAGATAATGATGTTCGTAAATATCTTCATGGCTTTGATGATTTAGGCTGGTCTTATCTGGTTCCAAATTTAATTGTAAATGTTCCATTAACAGACAAAAGTATTTGAATATATTTGTTTCTCAGTCACATCCATGGCGTATTTTGTCTCCTTTTCTTTGGGTTAATATAATTACGGATGAAATTGGCTAAATAACGGTCCGTCTTAATTTCAAATTAATGTTCTAATGCAGAGGTTCCCAAAGTGTGGGGCTCGCCCCCTGGGGGGGGGGGGGTGTTGTTTGTATGAAAAACTTTTTTTAACGAAATATGGAGAAACATTTTTAACATCCTTTTCTTGGTTGAGGCAGTTTAGTTGTCTTACAGTGCTGTATACATACAGCTAAATTTTATGTCAAATCTGTTTGCTTGCACTTATTCTGGAAGGGGGTCGTGAAATTTATGAAATGTTTTAAGGGGGCGTAAGGTATAAAAGTTTGGGAACCTCTGTTCTAATGTTTTCCGATAATGGTTGTCATTTTGCGTCTGAGGCAAGAAGGCTTACTGGCACGTATGAGAGAGAGATGCAGACGAAGACCAGCCACTCTTTTGAGGGTGGGATTTGAGGTTCTCATGGCTGCTAGAATGAGGGTGGGTTGGAGCGCCGTGTAGCCTGGTACAAGTTTGCTTATTCCGGTCTGCTAGTCCCGTCTAGTGTACGGCAAGTAAGCTTCTGCCAGACTACACGACTCACAGCCTTCTAGACCGAGTGTGTCCGAGAATAGGGTGCTGAACAGAATAGCTGTACGTAAGAGGATGAAAAATTAACAGGCCTAATAATGAGGTTTGTAGTTGGTTCTGTTCGCTAACGTCAGGGCGATCAAACTAAGGAAAATGAGGTTAGCGGAGCATAGAAGATTTGAGAATTCCGTGCATTATTGAAGTCAGCAAACCTGAAAGGAAGAAAGCTTTGGTGAGACCTGGCAGTAGATGGGAGGATATATTTGAATTTACTGTAAAGAAATAGGATGAGGGTGTGGCTTGATTTTGTGATAAGGCTAATGAACATTATAGTTCCTTATGTGGGAAAGAATTTCTTGATTGGCTGGGCATCTTTTAGGATCTGATGAATGACTTTCTCATGCTTATTGGCATTTAGGAGTTTAGTCCTAGCAGCAGTAGAACATTAATTTGAGAGTTGTCGTATGCTTTGATTAAACAATTGTTTAATTCGTTTAATGCGTTGGGAATCTCGGATAATCAATGCAGTTGGGTCGATTTTAATCCAATCATAAATTACAAAGTACAGAAATCAATGCAGTTGGGTCGATTTTAATCTAATCATAGATTACAAAGTACAGCTGAACATTTTTAAATGAACTTATGAAGAGTAAATTGTTTATAATCGTTGCTATTGAAACCATAACTCATCGTTTCTTTCCTGCAATATTATTGCAGACAAAACAGAAAAGAAGCCGACGTAAGCTACATCACGAACAAAGAGGTGTATCTCAGTGACCACGATCGTAATCTTGGTCACTTAGATAAGGCAGCGGCTAACGTTGCAAAGAAAGTGGGAGTCTAATTAATTTACAGAACGGTGCAGTCTATTTCCCAATGTTAATTAATCTGTTCATTTCCATACCAACATGAGCGTGTTATTCTCTCGAGTATAACTAAACATGTTGACGAAATTTCTGGGGCTGTGAGTGTAATGTTGATGCAATGGATCAACAATACATACATTTCGAATTTGTCTGCTGGAGAAAAACATTTGAATTAAAATTGGTCTGTAGGCTTGCTACAGCTATTTATCGCACTCCGACAGTGAACACTCGTTGCACTGGTGATAAAAACATCCTCGCACTTCGACAGCTGGCCGACTAGCGCGAGCAGGTTACAACATGACGTAACCTGCGTGGGCTTTTATACAGACAGTGATATTCTGTATTTATCAATCACCCTGTACTTTTGTTGTTAGGAAAATAAGATAATTGAATTTAACCGTGTAATACATTTGTGTATACAGAGAATATTCGACAACAAAGTGCTTAGAAGGGTGCATTACCCTAAGAGGGACAAAGTAACAAATAAATGCAGAAAATTGCATAACGCCCAGTTTGGACAAATGGATAGGATTGGTTTAGGGCAGTGGGATCCACAGTAACATTGCATTTCTTGAAGAACTGAGCCACTATCAGTTTCTCAAGAAAGACTGTTTATAAAGTCAGTTGTAATTCGTTCCCTAAGAAGAATCTACAAATGTTTGTATTTTATTATTCCTTCTTGGTAATATGATGGTTTAATTTATTTTATTTAGTGTTCTGTCTGACGACAGGTCCATATGAACAGGATCCTTCCATCCTTTTCTCGGACTGGGACCTGTTCATATACGTTCTTAGCAGATGATCCAGAAGTGGTTTGCCATTGCCTTCTTCTGTGTGTGAATGGAGTAATTGTTTGGATGCCACGGAGAAACCGGGGGAAGCCCCCGGAGGAAAACTCCGTGTTGCCTAGACCACGGCCTTGCCCAACAAAAGTTATAAATTCGGGCACCGCCGGGAATCGAACCCAAGACCCCAGTTGTAATTGTTCTTGCATTATCAACGTTTTATTTACGAAAGGTTATTTATCTCTTTTTATTGACCGCGATAGTCTCGAATGACGAAATGCAAATATTGCGCTTGGCTCCAAATGACACTTTACAAATTGCGCGTGCTGTCTCTTGACTAAAAAAATTCATACGACATACATTAGGAATCTGCTTATGAAGGTGCACAGGCTTGGGCTTTGTCGTATTTGTGATCTTAAGTCGAGGATTCCGTGTCAAATTACCTGAGTAAATGTGGCCCGTTCCAGCCTTATACCTCCCTATGTAGGACATCTCATTTTCTGGTTGAAACGATAACGTCTAGCCTTTTGCCCTGACAATGTAACGATCTCAGTTTTGTTTTATTTGTTTCTAAAATCCTCAGATGCGTTGCGCAACTCCGTACTGAACTAATTATGAATACAGAAGACAATAGACACGAAGACAGCCTGTGAATCAGGAGACTACAGAGTTCAAAATTCTGCATTCTGTTGCTTGACAGTCTTTGATTATAGTCTCAATGTTTATTAAAATTCACTACATGTTTCGATCTTAATAGGTCATCTTTAGGTGGTTCTCTTTCAGTGGTTGAAACTAATAGATATTAATGCTAAATTTCGTACATATTTGTTCCAGATAACATTCGCGATTTCTTTACAAGGATCGGGCGGGGCTGAGAAATGTATAAAAATTGAGGTCCTTAAACCTAAGGCGTAGATTTTATTAAAATGGACTCTAAGGAAATAGACTGGGTTGGATGTAGACTAGATGTGGTTTAGGAACGGTCGAGAGCTCTTGAAAACGGTAATCAACCTTCGTTTGCCATGAAACGAGGGGAATGTCTTCACTGCATGCTTCATGGTCGCAGCAAAACTGCGTATCGTTGCCAAGGCCAGTCGTGAAGTCTGCTCAAAACCCATGAGCGCTGTCCTGAAGATTTTGAGCCCCGTCAGTGGCCTTGAAGCATACAATATTGTGACGGCTACCATAGCCAAGCGACTGTTTTACGTCTCAAGATATGTTTTGGTCCACGAAGTTTGTGATGTGCCATGGACATGTGTGAAGTTTTAATTGAAATTTCACTTTTAGTTTGAAAAGAAAAGAGGCGAAACAGCGTCAGAGAACTACAAAGTGTACAAGTTTGGTAGAGTGATCTACCGCTACGTTGGGTAAATGTTAATTTATAATATTAGCATCGCATGCAAATGCATGCAGACAAATCAGAGTATGGAACTGCGCTGATATTTGTGCTAAAATGAATAGCAACATTTATAGGACAGCTAAAGACTTGATTTAAACTTCATGACGCTAGCTGGGTTGTTCGTGTCGGGAATTATTACGCTTTCCACAGCAGATCGTCATCACACAGTCAAGGAATTGGACCACATGTTGATCCGTTTCGATATCATCGTTAGAGGGGATGCCTGTGCGCCCTACAGTTATGGCGGATTTGTCTTTGCATACTGCAATTTCAGGGAAGAGTGTAAATATATCGGGTTTCGTTCAGGCTGGAAGAAAAGGAAGTCGGGTTTAAGTGGGGCTCGGGTCTCATGGCCCTTGGGACGGATCGGGTCGAGTGAATTTCTAAAATTTCGGCCCGTGCAGATCTCTGTCCTGCCTTTTTGATTGTCCTGGGGATTGTTTTCATTGCCACGTAAATGTTTGAAGCAACTAGTCTTTATTATTATGTTTCTCACAACATTTGCTCAGTTAATGACGTTGTTTATCCTCGACTTAACTTTTAAGAGTTGGTATTTTTGTATGAACATAATAGCTTCCGTTGAAACAAGTTTTTCACGTGGATGTAAACCTTCAAAGTTTAAGCTAGCGACAGTTTTATGGGTCTCAATATTTTTCCTGTGATATTGAAGCGAGAGATTTTAAGAACAGGGTAGGGCTTTGCCCTCTCTCATGACTTCATGCCGTGTAGCTACAACGTACCACGTAAATTTACACCTACTTTTCAGTTTACGAACGTTATTTTCGCGAGAACGAAGTGTCAATAAATTTGACTTCCTTATTTACGATTACTATACTTACAGTAATTAATATTTTAATAAAAACAATTGGTAGAGTAATTAATATTTTAACAAAAAAATAATTGTTTATGTTTTGTTCTGGTGTATGCGACTGCTGTACAGTGTAAACGTTAAACACTTCAGCTGTGTTTTACAGGGCTACATAGGTAATAACTGTCATAAAAATGAATATTGTTCGAATTTATATGATTGTACAGTATTCTGACATATGCGGAGAAAATATTTGGTGATTTTTCTGTGAGTCGGTAACCAGCCAAATTTTTTTTTACATTTAAATTATTTGAAGTTTCTTTTTCGATTTATCGAACGGGTTGAATTTTTCTCCCTGCCATATATCCACGAAGCTTTAATCAACAACGAAATGAAGTCAAGTGGAATTTCCAGTTTGACGCACGAATCCGTGCGTACCATCTGCTGTACGGATAATGCACGAGGGGCATGCCAAGTCTTCTTGGTTACCAGGACGTTAACCACGCATTAATGGCAGCCTGCAGCAACGAATCTATGAATGAGTGCTGGAGTCTGGCTATCTGAACCGTGGCTTTCACTACGCGGTCTTGGTATACAGGTTCGAAAGAAATTACTCAGCGCTTTAGTTAACAAAACTAGGCTGAAGACTACTTGCTTACAATTGTTTCTTCGTTTGATTAGCGACACTTCTCAGTGGCGTAATTATGTTGCGTCGAATGCCATCATTGCAATTTAGCAAGGATGAGCAAGGACTGTGGATTCTGGAAACGGCCAACAGGTTGGAGAGTAGCTGGCAATAAGCAGTTGCGGACAGCCGACAGAGGGCAGTCTTCCAGCTTGAGCGCTGGGCGGGGACTAAGAACTCTTCGCTGTAAAGAAACCATATGTTATACAGGACCTCGGACTTGGATAGCGAGAAGAATTATGCGTTATGGAGTTAAATAGCAAGAATAAGAAAGATAAAATGACAGTTTTAAAACACTATCACGGCCTTATTCATAGAGAGAATGAGGAAAACCGCGAATATCAAGCGGTGATAGCAGGCCTCCTAGCCGAGAATCTAAACGTGGTCCCCTTGAACACAAACCAGCAATGCGAACCACTCACCAGCAATATTCTGTGTTGTGTTCTGTTTTCAAAGAACGAGAAAACTAGGTTTGCTACATATACACAATTATCTTGTGTCATTACCCAGGTTACTGTCTAGCTTTTAACAATAATGTATATTAACTCAGAATTTAAACTGTTTTTAAATTTAATTATACCTTTCTGTTCCATCTGAGAAATAAGGGTAGCAAAGTTTTAGCAAACTGAACTACGACGTATGATTAAAAAATTAAAATAAATTAGTTTAAAGTTTGATGCACAACATGAACGTGAATCAGTTTCTTGTACTGACGAGTTGAGCGGAAATTATTCTTGCTTAATCTCTAATCTGTAAACGGAATTTTGTTTGTCATGTTTTCGAAACTTCCTTCAATTTAGAAGTCTGTCTGTGATCATCTGTTAATGTAGTCGGATCTGTACATACGAACATACGCGAGTGCATTCTGACAACCCGTCGCATCAACAAAGTTTACACAAATTAAAGCTTAACGATAAATAAAACTTCAATCACGTGTAGCTTGTGTTAAACAACCCAAATTGTTATTTCCTGTACCATTTTCTTGCGAACCATTCAGTACTTACACAACACAACCTACAAACAGAAACTGATATTAACAAAACTGAATATTAAAATAATTATTATATTTGTTTACCGTCAAATCACAATAAAATAGTAAGATAAGATAATTAAAATGATTAAAATATCATCTTATGTTCCATATCGAGCATTCGATTTACATCGGAACATTCACAACATGTTTCGGTTTATCAAACCGTCATCAGGTGTAAATTATAAACTTTTAAACTCAAATTACAATTATTTATAGTTTTTACATTTTATAATTTTATCATCTTTCTCAGTATATGGAAGTTGTGTCTAGATATTATTAATATAACATTATTGTTGAGGTGGTGTTATTGATGTTTATACCAGTCATATATGAAATAGCAATCGGTTCAGATGTGTGCAGAGGAGAGATCCAGAAGTGTTACCATCTCAGAACAAGGTTCGTTATTGACTATCTCAAAAACTGAATATCTAATTAGTCAACGCGTATCTGAAGCTGGCTTCTGTAGTAGTCAAGGCAAGGTCACGAAACCTCACCATTCATTTGTGTAAATCTTGTGTTACGACGAAATTCCGTGGGTATGCACTAGACACTGTCGGGTTACTTCCACCCAGGTTTCTGATTCGTAGGCCATTGCGAAATAAACTCACCTTTACGTGAAACTTACACCGAAATTTATAACCAAGGCGTTTCGGGTAGAACACAACAGCCCACTGCACAGGAATAAAAGAAAAGGTAATGTAGTCAGTGTTCTAGGTTCGTTAGCAGACGGTCACATGACCGAATTTAACTCCTGTCACATGTTTATTGTTTTAAATTGTAAATATGGTAAGTTATTGTTATTCTCAGTGCCTATTTGTTACATTTTTGGGGGACCTTTGATACCTACATTGCCTTACAATATTTCTTGTTGTTGTAGGAAAGTTTCTAGTCTATTTCATTGCCAAATTTGACATAACATTTTTATCCTTTTCATTTAATAATACCAAATTAGTCATTTATCGATGATAAATTATATGAATTTATAGCGTCGGTTGCATTATTTAAAAAGAAATTATCGGTACCGAACTGATTCAGCTGTTCTGTCACTCGACGAGCGCTTACAGCAGACAAACACATTCTTTGCTCCGAAATATTTTTGCCATTAGGTGTATTGTCTTATTTGGTACCTTCTTGTCAGGATACGCACTGCTAAGTGCTTCAGAAACAGCAAAACGATTTCGACGTGAAGCATTGTTCGTGAATTCACCATGTTTGATGAACCTTTGCTTCAGCGGCGGCCTAGTAACAAGTCGACCTTGATTCGACTGTCACGGAGGACGTTGGAGAGTCTGTTACAGGGGTGGACCTGTTTCTTTCTGGTTTATTTTTGTGTTGTGATTGTTGTTGGGTTGCGTTTTAAATGACACGCCCTGTATTATTCCCATTTTGCTGCAGTGAGCCCGCATTTACTGAAATGCCGTGTTCTTACCACTATATTACTGTTGCTGTTTCAGTGTGGGACTAATTCACTGTTATACGAGGAAAACTTTGTTGCAAAGAGAGATGAATGAGGCAGTTGTTGTCGATTCCGAAAGCTGTTCAGTAAAATGCAGACGTGTTGTTTCTAACTTCGCTCGCATTGTGAATGTTTGTGGGCGTTTTTTTGTGTGGACATCGATGTTCTGATTCTTCTTTATTCAAGCAGTCCTATTGCTTGTCTTAGTGAGGATTTTGGAAATCTCTGCAGTGGAGGGTGAATTGTTCCGAATTCGATTGTTGTTCCAAGAAAAATAAATTTTACTCATTTTAGACATATTTGCGAAAATCGGTTCTTCACTCAGGTGAGATGATAATTAAATTGAACCACTGACACTCAGAAAGGGAAGAATGGAAATACATGTGGGTTATTGCTGGGAACTTCGTGAATGCCTCGTTATGGTAAATAAATTAATTGAATATCACACTATAAGAATCCTCACATACATAACACAAGGCTAGAAATTAATTTGAAATAACACACTCCCGTTTTGTACTCAGTTTACTAAAATTTTAATTCTTTCAGACAAAACTCAAAACAGAAATTAAAACGCGCTTTTATTAAAATGAAACATCGTCATTACAAATGTAAGTACATTATTGACTGGAATAATTTGTGATAGGCGTTAGAAACATCCAAACTGTGGGCAGAGTAGTTAGAATGCATTCGAAGCCCCAGTCGGAACTAGCAAAAGAATTCCGTGGAGAGCAGCTGGGCCCAAACCGAAACCCTAGTTGTGTGTTCTGTGCAGCGTTCGTGAACTATGGGAGGCCTACTCAGCCCTTCAAAGGGCAATGGTAATTAAACTACGCAGGCTTCTCAGCTTTAACGGCGTTCTCAAAGGTAATTTGTTATTTCATCTGGGTCCAGAACTAAATGAACAGAATATTTTTCTCTTAGTTAAATGAAGATTTTTTAAACATACTATCAAAATCTTTCCATATTTGTCATTCTAAGAAAAAAATAGCTTGTCTCGTACGGATTATTAATATTTCCACCTGACAGTGAGCTAGAGGTACAGTCTATCTTAAATGTAGTGTAAATTTTATTTTATTTAGTGTTCTGTCTGACGACAGGTCCATATGAACAGGATCCTTCCATCCTTTTCTCGGACTGGGACCTGTTCATATACGTTCTTGGCAGATGATCCAGAAGTGGTTTGCCATTGCCTTCTTCTGTGTGTGAATGGAGTAATTTTTGGGATGCCACGGAGAAACCGGGGAAGCCCCCGGAGGAAAACTCCGTGTTGCCTAGACCACGGCCTTGCCCAACACAAGTTATAAATTCGGGAACCGCCGGGAATCGAACCCGAGACCCCATCATTAGATCCAGATACAAATATGCTGCAGAGCTAACGAACCCGAGACCCCATAAGCAATGTTGGTTGGTTGGTTGGTTGGTTGGTTGGTAATAATTTGCTGGTGTTACAGGATATTCGACCTTATGAATGTGTGTTATAACCGTTGCCATGGTAAAGCAGTCAAGGGAGGCGTACATGTATTATAACCTTCATATAAGATCTTCGTCTTTGAGATAGCGGTACGTGAACTCAGATTAGAATCGTTAATTAAGCAAAGATAAGTAATGATATTAATTCGTCTGTAACACAGTATCACAAAATTTTTATGTGCTGATACGTGGAAACAAAAGATTGTTCACACATTCATGTGTTGTTCTGTTCATGTTCTCCTGTACGAAGCAGCAACACGTGTTTTATATGTGAACGTTCTGTAGCATAATTAAGCAAACATAATTACCGATTTTAATTCTTATGCCCTGATGTTTTACACTTTTCAATAAAACGTGTTTCTAAGTAGTATTTCGGGGATTCCTGCCTTTCTTACGAGAAATTTGCCGGTCGCTACATACATTTGCCATAGAACCAATAAATAAATGGCACGGGCATGTATTTTGTCGCAGTCAAATATGCTCCGTACGTCACAATGACGTCATTTTTTCGGCTGAAACCTGCCGATGTTAATGAACGGTATATTTTATGCCAGGTTTACATTTTGCAAGTAAAGTCAGTATTTGGTTTACGTTCCCTTAGAAATAAAACTGGCTTATAAGACACAAATCTGCTGTGTCCCGCCCTTATAAATTTTGAAACAGTAGCCCAGTCTTAATGAAATTTTATGCCATCGGATATCATCCCAGCCTCGTGTATTTTGATTACCTTCAGTTGTTAATAACATGGGACCACCACTAACGCCACCGAAAATATTTTACTCTGTAGGATTAATGTTTCAGAGGTCATTGCTGCCTCCATCATCAGGGCGAGTTTCATATTTTACTCTGGTTTTCTAGGTTACATTAACACACGCCTGTGATTGTCTGGAATATGAATTCTTGTTCATGTTTTTTCTCAAATTTCCATTGCTTTGTAAGTTTCAAAGAAATTCCATATTCAGGTAGACGTGTGTAGAATCATGGTTCTTTGTAGCCGTTGACGCAGAGTGGGTGTCTCGTGGCACAGAAGATACTGCATCGATCGGATGTAATGACGTCTTTCAGCATCAGAGCCCTGTGTATTTATGTCAAATATTTTGACGTGTCCATTAGGAAAGTCCCTTGCGACGCTCATAGGCAACTGTCACCTGCCTGATACATTATTCTGTGCTTACGGCCGTCACTTGGCTCATAATTAGCGTGACGTAATCTGGAGGAAATTTGTAGCTGACTTAAATCTATGTATATCAAATTAATGGTCATATTGTATTTATTCCCACTTTTTGTGTGTCTTTGTTTTTGACGTAAATACGTCTATATTGAAGGGTCATTCGGCAAAAAAGGGGAACGAAAAAGTGTAACTTCATTCTTATGTTACCTAGGAAACGTCATCTGTTTACTCGGCATTGTTGTGTTGTTGGAGTTTAGTCTCTTACTTAAGGGTTAAAACACTTGAATGATACACTAAACTAACACCCTGGGGGGGGGGGTTAGTTTAGTGTCTTATTCAAGATTTTATAACGCAACCAACCCCACCGAAGGGGGGTTGATTGCTTTTTAATCACTGGACCAATGGGGATGGTCAAGTTTGTAGTGTGTTACTTAAGATTTTAAAACGCAACCAACCTTGTGTAAGAAACTAAACTAACCCCCCCCCTCCCCCGAATGAAGGGTTAAAACATATAGTTTAAGTTATAACATATTTCAGCTACCACAGACTCATCTTAAGCGTAACTAATTCAAGTTGATTAATCAATGTCTTAATCAAATTTATCTAAATTGTAAAGCATGTATAAAGGAAATATTTAGAATAAAGCCAATATATAAACTTCCTTTCGGTATAGACGTATTTACGTCAAATTCTCCGGAACCTTGGTTCCACTGACAACGTTTTATATTTTATTTACTAGACGATGGATAATATCCAAGAAAATTTTTATTCAAATGATTAAATCTGTGTATTTTACTGTTCTCAGATTATGACATTGCCATGAATGTCTGCCTTTCCATCAAAGAATTTATTATTAGTCCTTGTCTAAATCCCAGGATGAAAGCTTGAATTGGTAAAACTCCTCTGTGAATAGAGTCCTGTGTCGAATTATCCGTTGGCATTTGAAACTTATAACATTTTGAAGAGACGATGCTAATTAACGGTTCACACCAGTGACTGTGAAGGGGTGGGCAAAGTCCCAGGGCCTCGCGTTCCTCACACCTGAGGCCATGGTTACTTCGGGATGTGGATAATTTGCACGCTTAATATACGTAGACGAGAACTGCATACATACGCTCCTTTGTCATGGAAATTTAGGTGGGCTTTCAATGCGTTTGAAAATTTGAACCTAATGCTACTCGAAATTAGAATAATATTTATGCTGTAAGAGGGTATTTTAATAAAAATGTTAGTTTTGAGAATTAATGATAGGATTTAACGTGTCTCCGGAGTTTATAAATGGGAACAAAGCGAGGAGAATGATGTCGTTTGTGTAGTTGATGACTGTCTTCCGGGTTGTTGCGCCGTGTAATCTTGTAGAAATGTGGACATTACAGAGGTGCTTGCTGCCTCCATCCTCAAGACGATGTTCGTGTAGTTTAATGAATTCAGTTTCAGTTCCCTGAGGACGAGGACGAAGATGGTTCTCGAAACGTTGGTGGTTTGTCCATTAAACCACCTTACACGGCTTGTAGCCCGAGAAGAATTCACTATACTTAGTCGCCGTTAAAGCTTCGTATAGTTTGCAAGGAACTGGAAATTTTACGAATTAGACGGGACAACAAACTTTTTTATTTAAATTTATTTAAATTGGTTTGTACATGGACGCAGAATAACCTTTCTTTTCTACCATGAAATAAGAGGCGGTATGTTCTTCGGGAACTTTGTCGATCAGTCCGCACACCTAACACTCCGTCATTGCCGTGTTTCTTCGAATGAGCATCTCGTGTCATTTGCCTCGCCACGTGTCCTTGAGCATCCAGTCTCCGACAGACCAGAGCTGCTTCGTTATGACGTACCTTACCGAAACCACTTTTTTTTTTCTTTGAGTGGAACTTGTTATACGGTTCCAGCCAGACCTAGTTCACCACGATTATTGATGCATACTGGATCCGGGTTCAAAGACCGAATCATGAAGCTGTCTGATAGGATTCCTACCTGCCCTGCATCAATACGACCTTGCACCGTTATGCTCTTATATGCGATGCGTGCATGTAAATTAACAGCTATAATTAACAACGCTTTCTTAACTGCATTCATCATATCGCGTTCAATCGTCGAATGATTCATAGTGAATCAGAAGGATTGAGGAAGGAAGGAAGACAGTTTCCCGGTTGATAAACCTGGGACCTCCCGGATGCGAATAAAGTGATAACCACTGCATCGTTTATCAGGGATCGGATAAAAAAAAAGTTTGTGAAGTGGATTACGGTAATGGAACTCTGGATTCCGCAAGAAAGGGGGGCGATTTCTTTCAACAGCGGAGTCTGGCGCTTGCAGAAAGGAAGAAAATGTAATGTCGTAGTAAATTATGTCACTGTTCAACAGAAGTTTTATTTCCGCCAACGCTGACTGGTCACGTGCTCAGATAGTAGTAAATATTAGTTTATATTGCAGTGTCATTTGACGAAACGACGAGAAATTACAGCGTGAAACAATCTAAGAACACTAAGACCCTAACTTTGGTGATGTAATCTTGCCTCACGTAATTCTATCATCGTGAAAGCTGCAGCTCCATGTAGTGCATGGTCAGTTGACTAGAACAGTTTCTGACTGGTCTCCTTTCGATATTTTAACCGGACAATACTTGGGTGAATTGGAAAAATCTTGGCTGGAATTTGCATGGATACTTGATGAGTTTGAAGTGGGATTGAAATTGTACTGAACTTTTGAGCCAGGGGTAGTACAGCGTGTTAATCGGGGGCAAAGAGTTGAACGAGACAGGGGTTCGATTCCCGGTAGGGGCAGGCCAGTTCATCATCTTTTGTGTTGTTACGTCATGTGATATTCTAGCTGGGTGTCAAAATTTCAGAGGAAAACACTGCCTCCATCATGAGAGCTGATGCTTAGACTTTTTGATATATTTGATAATGTAGCAGCGTATTCCTCGTCGCTGTTTGCTGTGAGAACTAGCCAGAGCTTGCCTTATTGTTCATTATAAGTCTACGAAAAAAATTGAAAAGGAAGAGATCACAGCTGGGCCTATGCATCTGTTTAAATTATTATTTCATTCTAAAGACTTTCTTAATAACTGAAATATTTATCTAATTTTCTTACCTATTTTAATGTACCCTTAAGACTGTCTGTAAAATGAAGTATCATCTGAACTGAAGTTGTATGCTTTTATATAATATTCCTTCACGTAGAAATTCGACGACGACTGTGGAAGATGAGAGAATGGTAACTTATCTGAAATGTGTTGACTTGAAAGAAAAGTCAGAGTTTTGTTAAATCCTGTGTCTGCAGAAAGGACACGATATTTGCTGGGCAGATCATTTAACTTCAAGAAGAAATATATTATTAAAGCTGGAAATTACTTGCCGTTCTCGCCATGTAGTAACATAGTTTACACTTATTAAAGCTGGAAATTACTTGCCGTTTTCGCCATATAGTAACATAGTTTGCACAAAAAAAGCAATTACGTCTGAATAATCCACATTATAATTTTACAGGCAGTTTATTGAAGTATGTAACGCGTTTAAAAAACTATTTCGATAATCACTCTAATGTTTGCGGAGACTCCATTTGATTGGTCTGTTTGAGGCTGTGCAGTTGCGGGAAAAATATTATGTATGTCGACACTGAAGACCACGCTATTTGTCATGAAATGACTATTTGGATCTATTGCTGTTTTCACGAAGAATTGTTGCGCATAAATTGGCCCCAACAAGGATACTTTGGTCCTTGTGTTTAGAGAAAGGGAACACACACGGACAGCCAGAGCGCGAAGAACACGTAATAACCCGTAAACTTTCAGCAAAGTGTGAAACTAAAATTGAGTTTAAGTGAATTTTAAATAATGTTTTAATAGAAGATGAATGTCTTCTGGGTTGTTGTGTCGTATAGTATGGTAGAAGTTTATCGAAGTTTTAGAGGTCCTTGCTGCCTCCATCATCAGGGCGATGAGTCACTCACCTTACACGCCTGGTATCCCGAGAGGCACAGAAGCCCCTACGCCCCCCCCCCAATTTCCATTCATAACCCAAATAATTTTCATTACATCAAGCATCTGTATCAATTAGAAATCGCAGACATTTATTTCTCACAAGTTTTGTTGGTTGAACAATTCGTCACGATTTAGTTGAATTAATGTGAAAGTTGGCGGCTTAAGGGACTACTATTTGCTTTCGAATTAACGGAGAGAGATAATGATAATTAAAGTGATGAAGATAATGACGGCTAATGGCATACCCAGAAGCGTCTGTTGTTCCTTGAACCACGTGACACGGTTCGTCACGTGTGAACACAGTCTTCGTTGTAATGGCGTATTAATCCTTTGATGCAATTGATATTTAAAGCTCTTACGGAAATTAACCGAATAAATTTGGTCAAAATAGACTAGAAATTTACAAGAAGGTCGTCACACATTTTACCCTGCATAGGACAAACAACTTAGTAGAATATATATAGCGAAGTCCTTGATAAGCTACTAGTAGGCTAGCTCAATTGGCGAAGATATACCCCGCCTGTTACACAATGCGAAGTTAAGATGTCATTCTTACAAGAGTCCGCCATTGTTCGATACAAATCTTGAATATAAAATTGCAACCATTAACGAAATTAACTGTGTTATGTAACATACGTTTATCAGTTCCTCATATGACATTGTTTTATTTCGTACGTCTAGCTTGTGCCATGAAATACGTTCCGTAACATCTTGAAGATTTTCTAATATGCATTGCCGTGTTACAAACACTTCATAAAAGGAATGTTTGTTTTAAAAGTTATTTAATGACGCTATTTAAACTTCACAAGTTATATAGAATTGCCACGGTGGTCTAGCGGTTAGAACGTTGGCCTTGTAATCCTGGGGTCTCGGGTTCGATTCCCGGCGGTGCCCGAATTTATAACTTGTGTTGGGCAAGGCCGTGGTCTAGGCAACACGGAGTTTTCCTCCGTGGCATCCCAACAATTACTCCATTCACACACAGAAGAAGGCAATGGCAAACCACTTCTGGATCATCTGCCAAGAACGTATATGAACAGGTCCCAGTCCGAGAAAAGGATGGGAGGATCCTGTTCATATGGACCTGTCGTCAGACAGAACACTAAATAAATAAATAAATAAATAAAGTTATATAGCATCGAACAAGAACTTAGGGACGAGTATGAAAATCAAATCATAGGAGAATTTTCTGTCGCGGTCAGGTTGAATGTCCCAGCCTGTCATGGAGGGACTGAAAACCCTCGATTCGAGGACACTTTCAATCGTGGTTTATGCGGGCAAGTCACACGGCCCAGCGCAGTGTAAGCGCATAGACTGGTAAGGATGGCCGTTATCTTATACAGTCGAGTCACGATTTTCCGACCTTCGGTTACCCGGCATTTCGTTTTGTCCATTTTATCAAGAATCAAGAATGTAGCGGAATGAATGACTCACTCACCCCATCACACGACTTCTTCCCTTTCCTTATTTCCACAAATGACGTCACCCACCGGAAAGGTTAGGTTGGACGCAGTGTAAGAGCGGAACGTTCAGTTTTATTGTTTGACACTGCGAAATCTCTTGGATTTCCTCGTCATTATCATTACTGCAGTATTTATTCATTGCTTAAGTTTGTGTTTGTTTGTTCCAGGCTGCCATGACAACAAGCATAGACCGAGATAAGATCACAGCAGCTTATGAGGACGTCCGTTCTGATAACTCCGATACAGAATGGTGAGATACTGCGATGTGGTGAATTGCATCTTGCACACTGCGGATGTAGACCACTTTTCCATTTCTGCCTCATACGCGCATGCTCGAAATCATCAGAATGGGTTATGGTGTCTGAGAACAGGGTGGTCCTGAGGGACAGGAAGCAACAGGAAAATGGAGACACTTACATAATGAGGAACTTTCCAGGGCGGTGGGATGGGTTGGGCATGTAGTATCCATGAGTTCGAATGTTAGACCCATGTGAAGATGCTAGGATGATGATGATATTAATAATAATGTTAGTTCATTCTGTATTTCATGACTTAAATAATGGTCTAGAATTTCAGTTTCGTGTGTGCTACGAAAATGTTCTCGCAGTATTGGGGAATATTTCTGTAAAAGTTTTACCAAATCTATAAAATTTCATTAATTTGAGCTGAACATAAGAAAAATGTTTCCTGTGTTCTCTAAGAACGGAGTTGCGTAATGCTTATCAGCTTTCCAGAAAATCCTGCTAGTATGTATTGCTGAATACGTGGTTAGTTCTCATAATCTGTGGCTTTTCCTTCCACAAGTAGTTGCTCCAATTAAAGCCATTTTGACATTATTTCTACATGACCTTTGCTTTTGTGTGTTTTTTTCTAGCACGGTACCTAAATTTTTCCAATCACAGTATCTGTCCAAAACAATAGAGATCTGTAATACTAAAACAATAAACGTATTGTAGGATTTGAGTTTTTCACGGCGTTGAGTCTGAAGATGGCTGTCTTCTGGGTCGTTGCGCCGCGTAGTCTGGTATAAGTTTACCGACGTTTCAGAGGTCCTTGCTGCCTCCATCTTCAGGGTGATCGCCGGTGGGACTGACCAGATACCTATGTCTAAGTAAGACAGCATGTAGCTTTCATCTTCTCCCTTTTGTGGCGTGGTGAATAGGTACATAATGGTCAACTTACTAAAACAATATCCCTTGTTATACTCGCACCTCTTACGTTCGAAAGTCAGAAGCTGCTCAGATCCTGACGAATGGAAAAACACTTGTCATCGCAGTTAAACAAAAAGTGTCTAGTATTGTTCCGTATTCTCTTACAAATTTGTTATTTAATTCACTTCAGCAAATGGTTTTATTTAAACGTGTATGCAAGACAGTGATAAGTATGGTGAACTAGTTTTGTTTTTGTAGAGTTTACTAACATGTGAGTACAACTTTAAATCAAAGCTGTGATTGTTTCAGGGCTGTATTCAAGTTTGAAGACACGCACATCTTCTGCTCAGCCAAGGGTACACAATTTGAGAAATTCCGTGAACAGTTTGCTGATGATGAAAGAGCTTTTGGGTACATCAGACTTCAGGTAAAATGTTTCTCGGAGGAGTAGAGGGCAGGTATTGATCAATTTTTGGTTGAAGCACATCCCAGAATTGTGATTGTAATCTATATGGTCTTCTACATAGATACAAACTCTGTTTCTGATTGTGGTAGAAATGAGTTGTGTTGCTTATTATGTTTGGGATGCCTTTTTTTTTCAACTTTTGATAAGGGGCATGAATTCTTCCAAGCTGACTCGATCCAGAAGTCATGGTGTGGATATCTGAATTTCATGTTTTTTTATAAATTTTATTCTGTAAAAGAAAGGGGCTATACTGCCAAATTTTATAACTTTCTCAGCTGTAGAATATACAGATTATTTTCATTTGTTGTATTGGAGAAAGAATTTGCCAAAAGAAGAAATTAGCTAATCATTGGTTAGTGGGAGGTTCTGAACACTTGCATGTCAAATTCCCTTTTGTACATTTGTTATACTGTAGCCTGAATTGAAATATGATTTACAGTATTAATGTTGACAACTATCTCTGTTTAAATGATTTTTCAAGTAGCGTATGTATGTATGTATGCAATGTATATTTTTCCACATGTTCTTACTTAATACAAACAATTTGTGGCTTAAATTGAATGGTGATATCATACGTACGTGTCCATTCAACTTCCTAGATGCTTCTTCTCTGCTTACTGATAATCCTAAGTTATGAAACTCAAAAAACCATAACCTAAGATTTACAACATATTTTTGAACAGTCATCACACAATTCTATGATGAAAAATACGTTGTAGTTCTAAAAAGAACTGTAACAGGATGCAGTCTTACAAGACATTAGATACGTCTGCAAGTAACAGCACAAAAGCCACAGAATCTGTTTGGATGAAAAACCTGTCAGGATGGCTGTCCTCTAGCCGCGATTTGAGATCAGGACTTCCTAAGTGTGAAGCAGGAGTAGTAAACAATCATCCCTGAAATTCAACGAGCTTGTAAAATTTTAATATTTTTATTTTCATTATTCTTCCTATTAAAGTTTTGCCTTATCAGCTATGGTATAGCTCAGAACCCTGAAATGTCTAAAACTGGCCCCAACTGTTCCACTTTTCCAACCAGGCTTAGAGAAATTTTCAGAATTTGTTTATGAATTTTTATTTAAGGAATATTGTCTGTGCTTACAGTTATCTGACTGAAAATTTAATTGTTTTCAAACAGATGGGTGATGAAATGAGTAAGCGACAAAAATTTCTGTTTTTGACCTGGGTGGGACCATCAGTGGGAGTCATCAAAAGGGCCAAGATGAGCACAGACAAGGCCATGGTCAAAGAGATTATCATGGTAAGTGTACCTCACAAGCAGAAGTGTGATCAGGAAAGCGTAATATACGAGCTACAGAGATATAGTACATTGTATGTATTCTTACACTCTGAATTTCTTTAAATATTATTTCTCTGAGCAGTAGTCTAAGGTAACACTTTACAAAATGCGGTTCTGGAACTTTTCAGCAGTGAAATGTTTTAAAAGAATATTCACCAGAGAAATGCACAATGACAGACACTTTGTTTGCTGATGTGAAGACTGGCCCATTTGTATTCAGAAAACATTACATTTTGTATATATTGTAGTTACACTGTTCAGATAGTTAACACTACATTTCTTCCTTTCAGAAGGGAAATCTATTAAACACTAGTAAAGACTGGCTGTATGGTCACGGGCCATCCCAAGTCATATAGAGAAATTCTTATCATCCTTCAAGGACTGGGCCCATGGCCTGTTGTTCAAGGCAACTTGTCATATTAATCTTCTAGTGCCTCAGAGTAGCAGGTGACAAGACTGCTGTTTCCATATAATTTCTACTCATTCCTGATTTGTCTGCTAGAGCCCTCTAGTAGCGAACCAGAAGAGACATGGGTGACAACGGCCACTGAATTTTGCTTACAGAACATTTCTTTCAGAGTCATAAGGTTCTTTTACATGCCGTAAATCTGTGACGTGGCACCGTCAGCTTTACTTTCCTTCTGAAGGAAGACTTGCTATGGATTTTTATCACCCTTAAAAATCCATCGACCTTATCTAGGGGTGGAACCTGTGAACCTTGGGTCCATGGCAAGCACACTACCACAAGACCATAATATAATTTTTGGTGGGGGTGTGGGGTCATCATCCAGGACATGCTGGTATTTGTTTTATGTTCTATGATGAAGGTTTTGTACTACAAATCTTGTAACTGAATGTCACAGCCTGCAGTTTGGTTCCATCCACTCCATGTTCATCATTGCTGTTGTCCTAATGGATTCCTCTCAGATTTACATTTTTTATTCTTCTGTTCATTACTTCTTCATACACTGTTGTGTTCAGGTGTAAGATTTTTAGTCACAGGTCCCCCAAAACAATGTACGCATAATAACCCTGAGCTTCAGCTACATCGCTTAAAAAGGGGAAGGACATATGAAAGGAGCAGTAGGAGCAAGATGGCATAACACCTGACAGTATACAAGGAAGGACTGGGTTGTCTGTCCGTATGTGCCGTCACTACATGGTCTTCCCCTCCCTTCCTTGTATCTGTAATAATATTAGTTTACATATTTTTGTCTAGTTTTTGTTGTTTGTTTTCTGTCACAGAATTTTGCTGTGGAGCTACAACTGGAAAACAAAAATGAGTTTGAAATTGATCACTTCCGTGAGCAACTTCTGCGTGCTGGCGGAGCTAACTATGGTACTGGCATGCGTGATGCTTAGCAGGTCCAGTAGGCCTAGTATGTGACAAGACAAGTGATGGAACACTTCAGAATTTTTGTATCAGTGAATCAAATTGCCAATAATGATCACAAACTTGTGTACGTTTATGACAGAAATATTTTGTAGTCTTCGTAAGTATTAAACTGGAGGCACTAGTCTTGTAATATTTAAGTGTAAATTAAGAGAAACATGTCATACAACAATTTCAATATTTTAATTCTTCCAACATAACATATAGCTGAAGGCAACTGTCTTCTGGGACATTGTACCATTAAGATTTCCGTCTTCTGGGTTGTTGCGCTGTGTAGTCTGGTCGATGTTAACATCGACCAGACTACACAGCGCAACAACCCAGAAGACGGAAATCTTCATACTCACCGCTGTGAAAACCTCAAATCTTACGTTGTACCATTATTCTGACAGAAGTGTACTGACATTTCAGAGGTGCTTGTTTCCTACATTATTTGGGCAATGAGATGGCAGCAAGCACCTCTGAAACGTCAGTACATTTCTGTCAGACTACATGGTGCATTGTTCCAGAAGACAGTCATCTTCATAATTGCTGCTGTAAGAACGAAATCTCACCATAACATTTGGTTTATTTTATAGAGTGCTGGATTACAGTTTGAAGAGAGGAAGATGTAATTACTATGGAGAGTTATTGCTGCTTTAAATATCACAATAGATTTGCAAATAAGATGATCATAAGTGAGGACATAAACATTTTATTTATATCGATCTTGTTTCTGTTTGTAACTTAATTTGTTATGCAAGAATCAATGTAGCAGCAACCATAGCTTAATTTTACTCTTTGGAAAGGAAATGTTTTCATTAATAAGTAAACTTCAAAAATCTACAACAAACTATAAACCTGTTTGTAAGGAATATATACATTAAAATTTATAAGAATTTGTATTTGTAATTCTTAGCCCATTAGAGTCTGCTATCAATGGTCTGCAGTTTGGCCTGGGATTACTATTTAAATTGCAGTCAGAGCAAATAGCACACAGGAAGGTGTAATGAAAACATGAACTCTGGCCATAGTGCAGTTCTACGAATACTATGGCTGCCTATTAATGTAGCTCAGTGTTAGACGCCAATGGTTTAATCAACATTTTAAACTGGAAACTTATTATAAGAACCCAGTTTTATGTCTGTCTGCTTGCATTCACTGAGGACTAAAAGTTCTGAGTAATGATGCTAGATAGCAGAAAGTTATATTTTACAAGTCTTGCTAAAGTATACCCAACTTAATTACCACATAAAGATATGACTCCTTACCTTACCCAGTTTTCCTTTAGTTCACCGAGACTCCACTTCACAGGTGAATACTGCAGTGAGGAACTTGGATTTGTCTTGGAACATTCAAAATTGCTAAAAGGTTTTACATCGTGGTGAAGTAATATGAATTCTCTTCCCTGTTATAGGGGTACATCAATGTACGTATTTATTTAGGGTTTATTTAACAATGGTGTCAGTTGCTCAGATTATATAACATCAAATGTTGGGATGATTGTTGAATAATGAATTTTAAGAGACTTGGAGGGAAGTAATCATGGCCTAATGTAAGGTACTGTTACAATCATAGAATTTGTTACACTTGTTAATATTAAATTATTGTGTGGTTATGTTGCAATTTCCTAAGATATTAGATGTAGGTATGCATTATTAATAACCCATGATGCCTTTACTGCTCTCCAAGCACTACAATTCAGAAACATATTTTTGCACTGTGCTGCAGTTGCATACAGTACCAAAGTATTGTTTGGAATGGTCATCCAACCATCATATTCTACACTACAGGTAACTGTTAAATCTGAATGTTGCTGCAATATCATCTTCAGGACAAGAATCTAGTAAATTTGCTATATGCTCCAATAGCAAATAATTTGAGTTTAAAATTCATATTCGGCTGACTTGCAGGCCTGGCTTGAAATGTGATGGTAAGAAATGCTACTCATGTGTGGGAATACCTCATGGGAGAGTTGTCCCTTCTTTGGGTGGGTTGAAACTTCTAATAGCAAGTAGTATGAAACCAGTATCTGTTGTTAATTTGTGGAGAATGCTGCATTGTCTGAACTGTAAACTGAAATCAAATTTTGGGGGCTTTGGTATGAGCTGCATAAAAGATTGGTTGCAACTCTCAGAATTTGAGTCAACAGGGCAGACTTGTGTTTCAGCTCACTCAAGATTTGTGACAAGTTCTGTAACACAGCTGCCATGGATTGATCACAAAATGTTTTATGGTGTTCTTTAAGCAAGCATAAATGATTATTTACCTTTAATAGTTGAGGGAGAATTTGGTCCTTTGAAGAATAATTTTGTTGCACATGTTATCTTATGTAATTGTGGGTTCTTCCTAGAGCCCTATGGGACCAGAGTGGTTTGATGATTCACCCTTACCTGCTAATTTCTTTATTAAGATAGAAACTCACTCATCATGCAGTTTGTGCAGAAATGTAGCATTTTAAAAAATTTGCAAATAATTACATTAGTTAGATATTATCTTTAGTTTTTCTCTTTCATCAGCCTTGCAAGATTTCAATACCTGTATCAAGTTTGGATTGTATTTCATCAATTAACCTTACTTCTTATGTTGTGCCAATGTGTCTACAGTATCAGTAACTGCAAATACGTACATATTTTTTGTCAAACCATGCAAATATCAACAACAGATCTGTTTAAAGCTCATATCTGTTCTGGATTATTTTTAGATCATTTATATAGCTAGGTATATTCTTGAGTGTTGTTTTGTATGGGTGCAAAACATGGTCCCTTACTCTCAGGGAGGAACATAGATTGCAGGTGTTTGAGAATAGGGTGTTGAGGAGGATATTTGGGCCCATGAGAGAAGACAATGGGGTCTGGAGAAAACTGCATAATGATGAGCTTAAAAATTTATATTCCTCCCGTCAGGGTGATTAAGTCAAGAAGAATGAGATGGGCAGGGCATGTAGCATGCATGGATGGGACAAGAGGTGTGCACTGGGTATTGATTGGGAAGCCTGAGGGAGGGGACTGCTGGGGGAGATCTACACATAGATGGGAGGAAAATATCAGGCGGGATCTATGGGAGTTGAAGGTGATTGGATTTTGCTGGCCCAGGACAGGGACCCGTGGCAGGCTTTTTAGTTAATTCAGTGATGAACCTTTGGGTTGCGTAAGCCATCTAGTTAGTTAGGTGTACTCTTGATGCCTTGACATGACAATTTGAAGGTTGTTGTCCTTTTACCTTGAGTTTACCACAGCAATGTTCATGATTGTTATTAGGGTGTTGGCAGACTGGTTAGTCAATAAGAGGAAATGAGTATGAATGAAACTTTTTTTGCATCATTTTCCATGATCATTAGAAATGGAATGACTTCTGTATGTTAGACACATATGCATGAACTTGTAACATTGTACAAAAAAGTATTGAAGTTCAGTGTATACAGACATACATACAGTACTGCACCATGCCACATGTGACAAGTGTTCAACATTTACTCTTTCATTTATGTGTTTATTAATAGTTGGAGGTTACTGTGTGATTAGCAAGTGACCGAAGCAGCAGTCTTGGACTCCAGCAGTTTCAACAGCACATTGATTGTATCATTAGTAAGTTATATATACCATAAAACATATTCTGGCAGAGATAAACTTATATTCTGGTTATATCTTTATCAACATTATCTGATATGTTGTCACTTTCCTTATAGATTAATGAATGTCACTCCTTGCTGGACATCATCAAGTGACATTTAAAAATTTCCGCATGAGTAATACTACTACAAATTTATCTTTTATTTTGGGCAACCCAATTGTAAAAGAGGGTTTCCAAAGAATATATTCGTAAGCTATAGTAAAGGTTTCAGTTTTCATTATAGAATTGATATTGTGTGTGCTTTACGTATTCATGTATGATGCACTTCCATACTTCTGCTACTAACCTTACACAAATCAGTGCTAAAGATTTAATGAATTATGAGGCATTTGGAAGGCATTTACTGAGAAATCCAGGAGATTATGCAAGGCCAGAGACATAACTGAAATGAGAAAAATAAGAAATGTGTACAGATGAAATTAGAGGATCATTAAAATTAAAGTTGTGGATAATGGGTCCATTAATGGAATGCATTAGCAGTGCTAGACATTCCAGTTCTACTCCCAGAATTAACTAGTTAGTAGCTCTCATTGTCTTTTGTAGGTCCTCCACCTGGATGAGTGAGGTGCTCCCAAATACATATAAAATGTAAGATAACTAGAGGACCAATGTATCTAAAACCATGGCAAGGGTCAGTGTTACAATTTCACAGCCAGTACTGTTAGGGTAAGCTGAGTTACCAGATTGTACTCACACTGGATCTTATGATGGTTTTACTATGCACAGAAAAATTAATGTGTTTACTGTTACATTGTATCATTCCTTTCTCCACTGTGTTTGGGATGTTGTTACATCATCTTCTGTGTATCACTTAATCATGTTACTTTTTACAACAGTGAGACTGAAAAGTGACTGGCAGCAGAAGTGAGAAAATGTGACTTGGCAGAAGGGGAAGAGATTTTTCCTATGAACAGGGGGAGGAAGTGGAATCTCCTAGTTCACACATTTTTCAGGATTTCAGATTCTCTGACCATACTGCAGATGTTCACTGCTTCACAACATAAAATATCCAAGCATCTACTGATAATACAATAGCATGCAACAGGTAATACAGATACAGCTTGAAGTATTAGCCATTCTTTGCACAAAGTGCATAGCAAGAACACATTATGGGCTGGTCGTGTCCGTCCAGTCAATTCAACTCAAGAACTATTGGATACATCTGGATGAAATTTGAAGTGGAGGTTGTGCTGTTCTGCTTGACCTCAAAATTGTACCCTTGAGTATCCTAGGAATGGAGATAAAATTATGATGAGGAAAGTCATGAGGTAGACACTGTGGTGCTGTGATCTAGTGGCCAAAGTGGAAAAACTATTTCCAGGCATGTTTAAAAATGGTAAATAAAAGTATTAGCAAACAAATGTAAACTATTAACCCAATAATTGTTATTATTCAACCACACTTACATGCATTTCAACAGTTTTAAGTATAGTTTTAGAACTTTTTAATTTGCATGAGTTTGGGCTATGTCCCAATATTTATCTTCTACCTATGGCACTACTCTTTTTAGAATAAGGCTTTAAAAGTGAGCATAAGAAGCAGTATCAGTACATGAAAACTGAGGGCATGAACACTAAGCTATAAAGGTCAATGAATAAAGCCCTTTGTATGTGCAAATTATTGGGAAATTTCCATACTGCTGACATATTTGAAGAGGTGCTCATACACACATTTACTTGAAATTTTTTGATCCAGTAAATATTAGATGAGATAATCTTAAAATTAATTTTGACCCACAAATAATATGGGACTACAGAATAATTTTGTTGTTGAATTTTATTAAGAATCCACAACTATAAATATAATGTGAATACTTTGAGTTCAAATTTGGAGTTTTGTAAGAAGTGCTAGTCCAGTATTGCTGAAAGTTAAAAGTAAAAATTGCTATTTAGTTTAAAAATTGGTATCCTCCTATCTACTTTCTAAAACTGTTTCTCAAATTGTTTTTGTTATTATGCCCAATGACAGGCTCTGATATTCATGCTGCTAAACCTTTAGGTTCTGGAAGCACAGTGTTCATTTTACCCTTCAAGTTGGTATTTAAACATCCACTAAGTTAACAATGTTTAAATGGCCTCAGTAAGAAATTTGTGACATATGAATTGTGAAATTTTTCCCATTTCTAATCATTCTCCAATCATGGTTGTTTCAACAGCAAATTGCTCATTAACTTATCTTCTGCATCACTTGCAATATCAGCTTCACTTTCCTCATTATCTGATGGTTTTTCAACCACAACACTCATCATCTTCATCAGTATCTTATTTACTCCCACTATAAAAATTCTAATGTTTCTGTTATCAGGTTCCTGTGAAACATCTTTTTTTTTATTAGAAATTTTGACTGCATGAAAGGCTAGTATGTGTCATGTTGCTTACTGGTTGATACAGTGTTGACATCAGAAGAAACAAAAGAAATGACTTGTGTGCAGTCACATGTATGAACAAACAGATAGAAGAAATGGGAAGTACAATGTTTCAAGGTCTTGTGGTTCAATGATGTTCTGTCTTGGTATCTGCAAATGGCCAGTAAGTACTTTGGATACCTTTGATAAAGGAGCCTTCTCACTATCAGCTACCAGCTTGAAGGGTTAATAAAATTTAGCAAGGAACAGCAATATTATTAAACTTAATGAAAATTATCAGCCATATTGGACTCTTCACATGTACAGTTGCTAGTTTTTAACTGAAAATGAGTAATATCTAGAGCAAGTCCTTTGTAATTACTGTGACCAAATCTCAGTTCCTTAACTCAGGATTGGTAAGCAGAGCTACATGATACTGCCTTATACTTATGCACTATGGAGAATTTGATTTACAACAGTTTACAAAGTACTGCAGAAATTTCCAAGCTGTTAATGAAGAGTTCTGTGTCTGTGTGTGTCACTCTGGAGGTTCATAAGAACTTGCCTAATTTGCACTTTGAAATGCAAATGGTTTAATTCAAATTTATATATAATATTTCCAAACAAATTTATATTAAACAATGCCATCTGTGTCCATGAGTGTTTAAGAATGCTGGTAACATTCTGCTGAGTTTGGCTTACACCCTGGTTTCCTACTGCATGTATTTCATATATATAAACACACAAACAGTATATGTAAAAATAAAAAATCAACACATTCTACAAAAATCTGGTAATTCTTCTAGAGCCTTCTTATTTGGCACCAGAAAGGCGTAACTGCTACCAAACTGGGTAACCTTTCTTTCACCCCAAGCATGAGAACTGGCATTCAGTTCCAAAAAGAAACGCTTGCAACTAACCTGTCAATGGAATCCAAAACTGTTACTAGTATCTTCATTTCATGAATATCAAAGGTAAAATATTTTCTGATTACCACAGCTTTAATGTCTGTTCACTTTTCCATGAAGATGAAAGTTCCTCTGCTATTTTTGTACCACCTCTGAACCCCAAAGTACCTAATTAATTTAAAATTCTCATGTACCCACCTTCTCATTCAACTATGTAAGCATTCTATCAACTGAAAGAGTTATTGAAAGGAATTCCTTTGTCAATTTCGCTTAATTTTCTTACAAGCATTTTGAATTTCTGATCCACTGCATTTCAGTTCTGGACCAAGACTTCGCAGGAGTCGGTCTTGAGAATATTTCCCGAACAGTGTGGCCAATAGTGCAACTCCAAACCCTGTAGCACGCTCTCCCTACAAATAAGAAGATGATACATTACTGTCATTATAATTTCAGCACAAATTCAAAAGCTGTCACACATAATACCATAACATACTCACAATATAAGCAGGAAAGGCCATATCCACGTGAATCCAAATGCCTTGGAAATCAAATCCCAAGTGTGATCCAATGAACAGGCCAGCACAAGATGACTGAGCATTACTTCGGTCCTATCCAGAAAAAAAATATCAGTACTATTAACCAAGTATGTAGGATCTTCCTTCAAGCACATTCTACAATGATGCACTACAAGACAAACAGCTCAGAATACAAACACACCTGGACTCATCAAATTATGATGACAACTTCTTAATTGTTTTAACTAATTTTAAAAGAAAATGATCTTTACTAGTTTTAATCTACAATTTTATCATTATCTGAAACAACACTGGGAGAATTAATAAGCAACTGTCCTAATGCAATGACTTTGAATGTGTATTTGAAACTGATGGTGGCCATATTTGGCTGCAACATGTAGTTCACAAGAATAAACTATCAACTGTTTAGTGTGTGAAAGTGACTGACAAGAACTAACGAGAATTGTAAAGAAAAACAATTTCTGATAGATTTTTACATACCTTTGTAAGGACATCATACTAGTGAAAGTTAACCCACCTTATTACAGTTTTAATTCCCTACCATTATAATACCAATATGGACAGTCATAAAGACCTATGATGTGTGACACTAATGTCACTCTGTTATATTATGGCATTTTGTATGGTAAAAGACCTTATAAAATTGTTTAAGACAATATTTTTGTAATATGAAAAATAATGTGGTAACTCAATGGAATCTATGTTCAGCCATTTCATGGTAGTAACTAATAAACTGATGCAACTAGGATGATGAAATATGACAAGGAAATACAGAGTAAATATACCTGAAAATACAGTATGAAAGTGTCAAAAATTAGGAACTTTGTTATGGAGAAATATTTTTAGGTCATGTCTGAGAACTCGGACACAGAATAAATCTATATTAATTATACAAAAGAGAAAACTTACATTGTACAATAGAGATTAACTATACAGAAGAAGCTTAAATATCAAACATTTTACTTGTTATCATGTAAATTTTTCAGTCTCCCTGTGTGTGTGTGTACATCTTTCCTTACCCCACCACATAATTTGTACTGCTCTCTAATGCTCTTGTTTTATCTCTTAACTCTGTTCTTTAATTCCAAGCTACTCACAGCAACAGAGTTCTTCATGTCGGCAACTGCAGAAGCAAATTCACTGAACTGTAGCTCAGGGCAATAAGGGATAGGGAACAGAAGGTCACCCGATAACCTGCTTGCCAGGACAGCTGCTTCTTCCCACTGCTCACTATTGGTAAGAACAGCTCCATGATATTTCCCTGTGCTGATGCCCTATAAAGGATTTAAATTACAAAGTCTTTCAAAGTAAAAGAGTCTGTATTCAGATTTTAAAAATCCACTTATTGCAGCTTAATACTATATTTACCTGACTATAAGATGACTGTGGTTAAAGATGAAACCATCCTGTATGATTGTATATTTTGAGGAAAAATAATTGTATTACTCAAACAGTATATCCTTGTATAATTCTCCTGAAGAAACTTAATGAATTTTACAAATTTTCACTGCAAAAATTTTATGTCCAGAGAATTATTTTCCTCAACTTTGCTTCCAATATTACCATTAAGGATCATCCTAACATCTACTGCTTGACACTAGGGAAATTCAGTAGTTGAAATAAAATCATGAACTAACCTACAGCATATATTAGGAATTCTATGAATTGTCATGATACATTATTGTGTCTGGTGAGGTATGTAACATTTATCCATCATGTTTAAGTGAGAAGAAATTTCCTCCACAGGTCTTTGAAATTATACCCCAACAAACATTCACCTGTGCCCCTGTGAGTGTGGCAATGTCCAATATGATGTTGGCCTTCAAGTCTTTCTGTGCATAGGAAACTCCATCAGCCAATACAAGACGACCTTCTGCATCTGTGTTGTTGATTTCCACAGTTCTGGAACATTGTGAAATAACTACAGGGATTTTAAACTAATGCCACAAAAATGCAAAGCAAGACAGGTCTCACCACTGACCACATTATCAGAAAGATAAGTCATAAACTGGAAACAGTCTGCAAGAATTAATGCCCACAACAATCTGATAAAGCACAGAAACTGTATCTGTAAACATATTCAAGTGACTCTCCCAACAAACATGTCTCAGTGCTTTTGCACATTGCATTGCTTCCCCTAATCATCAAGATCCTAATAAAAGCTGTACCAAAATATTTTTGTGCATCGCCTTGTGCCTGAACTAAAAGTAGAATTATTTTATAGGGGGGGGGGGGGGAAGTATGCAATTATAGCTTATATCATGTCTCATTTCATGAAAGTCACTGTTTCTATCAACAGTTTTTGTTTCCACATTTCTCCATCAAAAACTTAAATATCCAATTTATTTCAATGATGTGTCTTACACCCTTAAAAATTAATTTATATTTTAGCACAAAAAAATTCATCATCAGAATCATCAATGTTTTCATTTTGTTCCTATAACATTTTGTGCTGGAGAATGGTTTCCCTTTCTTCTTTCTCTGATACATGTTATTTTAGAATTCTTGAAACTGTATACTTTTTCTTTTCTGTATTTTGCCCCTACTGTGCACTGATATCTCATGTAGAGCCTAAAGGTTTACACATAATAAAAATAATGCATTGCTAAATGACAATGGAAAAACTGTTTGTTATCTGGTTATGGCTACAAAAACTTGATTTTCCCCACAATCACTAAATGGTGACAGGCTTCTGCCCATCCTCCATCTATCATGTAAATGTTTCACCTTTTTACAGTAAAAATGCAGTTTTGCATGCTGACTTTCTGAGGACATTTGTAGTGATCTATGAGTGTGAACTCTCAACTCTTTCCAGTGAAACATTAGACCTGTGTACTTAGACTGAATGGTTGAAAATTGACAAGTGCGAGCAGGCTTTCAGCATATTACTTCCCCTTACCTGCCAGAGTGTAATACATGGATGTCATCTGGTCTGGTTGCATATGGACCAACAGCATTTTCTGCTAAGCAAAAGACTGCATGCAAGTTCTGGGTGAATCCTTGCCGAACTGCCGTGTAGAACGCGCCAAGAACAGCCGCTGCCCCACCACAGTCCCGCTTCATCCCCGGCATTGCTGTCTGTACATCAAATTCAGCAAGGATAGGATTTTCATATACCTACTTCAAGAAATACAAGAAACTGTAGAGTTAACACATATATCTCTAGAAATGTCTTACCTTAGCTTTGATGCTGAGTCCTCCAGTGTCATACACAATTCCTTTTCCAACCCAAGCAACAGTCTGAGTTGCTCCTTCAGGTGTATAGGACAGCACTGCTAAAGCTGGGGCAACAGCAGCTGCTTTTCCTACACCGTAAATACCCCCGAAACCTTGCAATCTTAGGTCTTCTCCTTGGATGATAGTTGATGACACCCCCAGAGTATCAGCAATGTCTCTTATCTCCTGATAAGCAAACCAAGTTGAAAACATTGTTTGATACGTTAACACTATTGTATTATGTGGATTCTATGTGGGAAGAATAAGCATTCAGGTTTTTGAATAGGAGAATGGAGAAAACTGCATAATTAGAAGCTTTAACAATGTTAACTTATGTAACATTGTTAAGTGATTAAATCAAGAGTGATGTAATATGTGGAACACAGCAATACATCTAGGTTAAGTTGCTGTGTATGAAAATGTTTCACAAACACAATGGAGATGGAATGGCATCAGAAGTTCCATTCAGGGTAGCAGGGAACAATGAGGCACAACCATGTCATAGCACTCAAAAATTATGTGACCCCTGAGACATAACAAGGTACATCCAGTGGATCATACAAATGCTTAGCGATGGTCACAAGTCTATGGTAGTATAGTGGTTCCAGCAGACAGCCAGGGAGTACATTGTAGAGATCCATTGGTTGATACATCAATGGGATACCTGACACAGTGCCTAAGCGAAATGTTTGTAACAGCTTCTATTGAATGGGTTTCATTTGGATAAGCCTCATAATATTGAACTAAAAATAAACATTCATAGAAATGTCTCATTTCATTTGTGCAAGTGGGGAATTTCTGTAGGATAAGGGTCAGGTGTTGAGTGGTGTATTCAATGTACCTGTAAGAAGTGATCAACATTCATTTCACTGCATGGTGCATCAACGATCCTCGCAGCAAGCCTTACACCAGTACATGCACTTTCCAAGCACTGCAGATCCTCTGAAGACAGCATCAGCTTCTCTTCTACATTTCCATTGCTTTCCCCAGCTCCTTCACATTCTGAACTAGGAACCAACAAGAACTCTACCCTCACAGTTGTATTTGAGGTCTGAGATGGATTGCTGGAGGTCTTACGTGAAAACAGAGGGTATGCTCGGGCCACAGCACATGCAGATGCGAGAACATCACGGCGTTCACAGACAATCTGAAACCAAACAGCTTCAGTTACAGCCAAGCCTTGTGCTAAAGTCTATGTAAGAAGCAGCAGACTGATTCATAAAAACTGAATAGCATTTACAAAAGAGATCTCTGCAAATATGATAAGAAAGCAAGAATATTAGCAACTGAATACATTATATTCACATGTTAAAAGCAAAAGCTGGTCTGGTTGTAGTGCATGGCAAGACTGACAGCACAGAACATTTAATGTCAGGATGATGGTGCAACTCATCATTCATACATAGGTTTCTGTTTGTTGCCTTCCTATAAACTGTAAGAACCAAGAAACCATCAAGTCCCCTGTAGACAATAACTAAGACAAAGAGGTGGCCATCTTTCTCTATCTCCATAAGAAAATGGATGTTGCTGTCTATGTTGTTAAGATTGTCCAACAGGTCATCAAGTCTCTCTGGTCCATAAAGCCAGATCAGAACATGTCATTGCTGGTACGTTGATGACACATTCTTGCCTCTGATTCTATTGTTAATGCTGATCTTCCATTAATTGCATAATAAATGTGAAAAGGACTTGAGGTTTTCACATTGGTGAGTCTGAAGATGACTGTCTTCTGAGTTCTAGTGCTGTGTAGTCTGGCAAGAGTTTACCAAAATTTCAGAGGTCCTAACTGCCTCCATCATCAGGGTGATGATGGTAAGCTTCTACCAGATGAAATGGAGCTACAACCCAGAAGACAGCCAACAATAAATGTGCTATTTTCAGTAGGTCACAAAATGCTTGATGAAATTAAAATAAAGCGCACTTCAACACAATCCACCAATAACAAAATCTGTAAATTTTATCCTTCTATTCTTTAATGGCACTGTCAATACAAATATTAAGAGAATTCCCTTGTCTCACCATTGTGTTTCAAGACAAAACCTTTTTTAGTTACCCAAGCTCATATGCTATAATTTGACCATTTCAAAAATTGTTGCACTGTAAAATCAGGTATCATACCACAACTGATTCATCTGCCCCAACTGTGGTGCTCTTCACAATCTTGGTGATAGCATGTGCACGAGAGGGAGTATTGTGTCGACTGCAATTCACAGGCAATGCTGCCAGTGTTGCCAAATTAAGATATAAGGAACAAGTGTCTGTTGGAGATGGCTGCAGACTTGCCAGAGCATTTAGGTACACCTATAAAATAAAAACAATAAAAATTAAAACTGTGAAAATTCATGTTGCTTTTTAATTGCTAATTCAGGTGCATTGACTACAAACCTCTTCAGTAATTCGGGGCTCAAGTTTCATTTTAATGTCACTGAATTTAATTTTTGCCAAGTTTTTCACTTGGCCAATTATAACTACTGGATGAAGATGTGGATCTGTTTGTGTCAGTGAGCCCAGAAATTGAAGCTTCGCTGAAGGCATAATTGTGATCTCTCAATCTGAAACTGAAGGAATATTTTAAAAGGTATATAATTCTTGCAGAATCAACAAATGTAAGGATAAAACAAGAGCAATGTTCCCAACATCCAAATAGATGAGGATAATGCATAAATTAAATGTTTCTCTTTTCCATGTCTTAGATACTTCAGACACTTAAATCAAAAGCGTTGTTGTTCAGATACCAAACAAATTCTATAATTTTTATAGAATGTTTCGATTTTAAATTTTCTACTTAAAGATTACTACATTTAAATAAATTCTCGTAGACAATTATATTTTCTTAATCTTCCTCTCCTAACCACTCCTATTATCATCAATTTTCACTGCTTCCAAAGAAAAACTACAATAATGCATTCCAATGGGATAAATTTTATTCTTACTGGGTGAGTAAACAAGTTATTGAGATTAAATATACAATACAAATTTCAGGTTGTTATGGAGGTAGTATAATTGAGCAGTTTTATTATTTGTTTCCAGGGATATAGAGAAAACAAATAAAAATTGTAGTTGGGATACAAGTATAAAGTTGGACTTACAAAACTTTATAACAAATTCGTTTTATTGACAAAGTTAAAATAATATGGCTAAAACATGCATATACTGTTGTTTTGTTTTATGTACCTAAACAAGTCTGATATTCATCTCTTGGGATTGAATCTTTCATGTTGACCGGAATTTTGCTTACTTTTACTAAATCATTAAGGAGCAACCAGAACAATTACTGCAAATTAAGACATGCCTAAATTATGTTTAACTTTCATCAATTGAACACATTTTTTCAACATATCTTTACAATAAAATGCCTAATTATGCCTCCTTTGAGATTTTTACACCAGATGTTCTACCAAAATAAAACAAATCTCAAATATTTTTATAATTATAAAAAAATCAGAATTTGGTGGAAGAAAAAGACAAAATTAGAATATCAGTCCAAACCTGAATCATTGAACTCAAACATAATAACACACAAGATCAAAAGAAGAAACAGTACACTTAGAATGAGGTCTGTCAAACACAATGGGATAATGCAAAAATCCACAAAGGAGATAACATGATCAGTAGAAGACTGGAAATAAAATACAGAAGACCAGGCTGTAAGCTAACCATGCTTGGATGGAAATTATATATACCTCCTTGTGCTTCAGCACAAAAATTAACCATTCAATTATAAACAAACACATACACAAACATAAGTTACAGTGTAAAAGAGCTACTTCTTGGTGGACACAGTGGTCAAGTGGCAGCAGAAAAGTTTGTTATTCAAAGGATTCTGAGTTCAATTCTTGCCAGTGCCAGAAAGCTTAGAATTTCAAATCAATAACAATATTTTTATTCAGTGACAAATAATCACCTGAAGAAAGGAGGTACAAATCAAATACACCTGTGAGAATGAACAATGCTGAACATAACTATATCATAATAAATCAAATGTCTCAAACTTTTACAAACAAAAATCATCAATATTAAATTTTCAAACACAAAGCCAAATTATGTGCACCCAAAAGCATGTTTTGTAAGTCACTTGTCCCACACAATTTAAATCCTCCATAAGCCCCCATTTCAGTAATGAAATTCCTAAAACTCAAAGCAAAACATTGTATATTGGAGCAACCTCAATGAACACCAACAATACACAAAGCACTGGTAATGAAGTGGAACTGATATTAAATAAATGATTGTATGTGATTCATACTTTTTAAACCAATATTAAGCTTTCACGTTTCTCACAACGTTTAGCGACACCTTGAAGGGAAGGCTTACTACAAAGCAATAAAGTACGTGCGTGTCATTTGTAGGGTTCCCAATAGATGTCGCCTAATGTTTCAGTATCGCTGGGAGAGATTGACGCATTTTTGTGCGTGTATGTGCTGTGAGATGTCATAAATAGGTAAACAGTAAAGCTATGCCGCTACACGCCATGTAGTCACTTGAGGGCGAAGTTCCTACTCATTCTCAAGCTAGACATTTGGTGGGAGCGAGTTGTCAGTGTCACGCCCCGGCCGCTCTTTACCCCCATGAAAGGACTCCGGTACCCATTGGTCAGGAGGCTGGGAGGGCGCCAAAGCCGGTCTGGACGCAGAGGCTAAAGTAAAAATACTCTGCCCCTTTCGGGGATTGGGCCTGGGTCGTTTATTACGTACTCAGTTAATATACTGACAGATACCCCGACTCGTCATAAACAGGTATATTTTCAATGATGTACAGCCTGTATTGCTAACTTATACGCATTAAGTTACCGATCTCGATGTTGGTAGTAATCAATGCTCACGACGGTACCGCCACAGATAATATCGAAGAAGACGTAGATAATTACTAAGATGTCAAAAACAAATGTCATTGACGATCGTGATAATGAACATTGCACAATGTGCAGTGCAAAACGTAAACTGCGTATTGTGCTTTTAGGTTTTCAAAGTCATGAGGTGTAACAATGCACTCGGATTAGCTAGTGATGCAGTTGTACTAATGTGAGCTCAAGTGAGGTTATCTATGCTGTAAATGTTATTGGAGTGTGGTATGTAACAGTCTGTAGTTGTTGATAAATTTCAAGATAAAGATTTCAACGGAACAAGGAAATTACAGTGAAATGCCAGTTACTGTATCGTGACGAGCGTTACGTTTTTGAAAGGTAATCGCATTTTAGATCGACGTTTTGTTAAATGAAATTGTGTGGAAAAGAGAATATTACAAATCATTTAGGAACTTCCTAATCCACATCAATGATTTTCGCCCTGAAATGTGTCGTGACATTTCTAGTGGTATCGAATGTGAACGGAAGGGGGGTGAATGGAGGATTCTCTTGTGCAGGTAATATATTTTGAGCATGTACCTCCTGCCATGGTTGCATGACAGTTATGAATGATGATTGTTCTAAAGATGTAGTTTGAAATTGTAATTTATCACTTACATTGCATCAGAGATCCAGAAAGGAAATTTGATCACATTTTTTTGTATGCTGACTGATGAACTTATACCTATTTTTCAAAGAGGAAATTACAGAAATAAAGGCCAGAGCTCCAGAAAATGTGTCATGTGTTCAAGTCCTGGTGAAAATGGTTTCTGTAGCTTGGAAACTAAGCACAATAAAATGGTGCCAGGACCTGAGTTGTTTGTTTTGGCAGGGAGATTACAGGAAGAAAGGCCATAACCCTGAAAAACTACCCTGAATTTGATTCTTGGTGAAGATGTTGGATTTAGGGATGATGATATTATTTCTGTGATTTTCAGTTATATGTATTGGATTATCTGGTCTATGTTAAGCTTTTGGGTAATAATGATTGATAAGAAATGTATGTATTTGTCAAATTTACCTGCAGTAACACTGCAGACACCCTGCTTCTAACATATGACAGATGTTTATCTTTCCAGCATGTACCATAGTTTCGGGAATTGCGGACCAACTTGCACAAATTCATAATGAAACTTTTTTGGCTGCTTCATTGAGACTATGTGAAATGCTGCCATTTGCAGTTAAAGAGTACTGCATTACTGTCATTAAAACTTTGGAGCCTCTTCTCATAAATCCGTGAGTTACTAATTTCACTGACATGAATACATTTATTGTTGAAGTCTGAAGGTTTATGTTTACAGTCAGCCCTTGCTTTACAAAGTTTCACAATGTAAAATTTTTTTTCATACAAACTTTTGTGATAAAGCACATACCTTCCGCTTGGCTCATAGTGTGAATGTGAACTCATCAAAAATATTCAAACAAAACTGAACATTTGCTCATGAAATTGCAAACAAAGCTGCAACATCACCCAATATTGAAACTGGGGAAGTACATGAGTAAGTTCATCCTGTGTTCTGCTTTGTTGTGCACATTATGAAAAATTTAACAAATTTATTTATATTTATTATAGTATAATAATCTATGAGTAATATGTTTCCGTTGCTTGTATGTTTTGTTTCAGGTAATACATTTTTAGATATATAATTTTTTTGGCAATTTCTTGGAATGTAACCCTCAATTGTAACTTACTTAGCTAAGTTTTGCTTTATGAAGTTTCTCTATGCATAAGAGTAGATGCTGCCTGTGTTTGTTAAAGACATAAAGAGTAATTTTATTTTGAATGTACCCTCTTTTTGCTCCAGAATTACAAAATGTGTCTTTCTCTTCCTTATAGCAAGCTATAAATGATATTTGTTAATGGCCAGTGTCATATTCTTCGTCTTCTATTGATCATCATCACCATAATTAATTTTCTGTAGGGAATACACAGATTTCAGTGATATGCTATGTTGTGTCACACTTAGGGTTTGCGAAGTCCCAGGTTCAGATCTTGTCCTGGAGAGTGACTATGCTGACTGAGGTTTTGTGGTTTTCCTCAATCCATCTAGATACATGCCGGGATAGTACTTTAAATCAGGCCATGCTTAATTCCTTCCATATCCTTCCTAATTCATTATTAATTAGTTATTGTTTCATCAGACACTATATAATCTGAGCTATGACAGTGTAGTTACATAAACTATGAACCACGTACTTGGAAAATTTATAAATAAGATCAGCTTGCATGTGTACAGCACTCAGGAGTTTTGTGCCACACTACAGTGGTCAAATTATTATGCTAGTATGGGCAAGGAAGGGATGCAAGTTCTGAATGCTTGTTCTGTGGCTGTTTGTTGATGGGCTTATGTCTCTTACACCATAAAATTAGCCTCTTTTTTTGCTGTTTTAGCAAGTAAAAACATGATCTGGCAAGTTTTTGAGTTATCCTGTCTTTATACGAAGATATTTATTTGCTGCCTGCAGGTCTGAAATTCTGGCTCAGGGTCATTGGAAAACAAGTATTTATGAATGAGATATATTTCTTTCAGGAAATTTTCAGCAGTTTTCACACCTGATGTGTTCTGCTATGGCATTGATGTCTGCTATTTGGATCCTGGCCAGAGTTATTGTCATCTTTTCTCAAAGCCAGAAGCAAACTTCAGAAATACTGTTCAAAAAATGAAGGTATAGGCTGTCTTTTTAAATCATGTTTGAAAAATTTATCGTCTTGGTTGATCAGCCTGAAATAAATAATGGTGATTGTAAGTTGTGACCAAATTTTGATTTATTATAAATTGATGCTGCATCAACTGATAGTTTCCTGTCTCTTGATGGTAATGGTGAGATTAGAGAACTGATGGCAGAGGAAGTAGGAGGTCTCATCTAATTGTTAATGGAGTTCAGTTTCCACTAATTCTTAATGGATTACCAACAGAAAGCATTGCAAGGAAATGGTTGTGTTTCATTTAAGGAGAATATACTGTTTCCACATTATGTCATGCCCTGAAGTGAGCATAATGATGAAAGGAAAGTACATTTATAACAACCACTAATGTTGCATTAAGGTTTGATTGTTTGAGAAAAAATGAAGACAGTAGCTCAGTCTGTTGTTGAGATACTGCTTTTGTATGATTCCACATGATTTATATTTTGAAAAACATTGATTTCTGTATTTTTTTAAGTCATGGTTGGGTAATAGATTTTTTCAGGAAAACATGGTTTTCAATTTTTTTTATTATAGAATAACATGCTAAAATTTCAAGATAATCTCACCAATGATCTACATGAACTACTTGTATTTAAATGGACACAGCCAGGTACAGGGTGTTCCTTGGACAATTTATAGTTATCAGAAGGTCAAGAAATTTTCTTCTGGTATAGAACCAAAAGGTTCAGCATCACTTTTACTGAAGCTCATCATTCGAACCTCCCTGCATCATTTTAGTGTAGGTCACAATTTTGCAACCCATTGGTACATTTTAGTATTATCCTTTCTGTATCTAGGTATATCAAGTGGCCTCTATCGTCAATATTTTCCATCAATTTTGTATGTATTTCTTGTTTCCCTGTTTGTCCTATATGCCCCACTCATCTATTTCTTCCTGGTTTAATCACCATAATAATACAATGTGAGGAATACAAATTGTGAAGCTCCTCTTTTGTTGTTTTTTCCATTTCTTTGGCACTCATCCATCTTAGGCTAAAATATATTACTTTAGTACTTTGTTTCCAAACACCCTCTGTCTTCATCAGTTGCTAGTAATATGAATATGAATTTTTAATATTCAGACAGTTTTCAAAATAGAGGAGGCAAATAATGTTGTTATTGGTTTTAGTCATGAATAATAAAAATGCAGACAGTTTCAGATGTATGAATGATTTACAGAATCTTGTGTGGACTTCGTACATAAGGAGTGGTTTGAAGCAAGATAAACTCCATGAACACTTGCAGCATGTTGACTTTGATGTTTGTAGCATACCAGCCATCCATGAAATCTGTGAAATGTTCAACAGAACATGGGCACAGATCCGACCAGCATTTGATGTTGATGGAGACTGGTTCAGTATTGTTCATGTATGTATACATATTGTAATGTATGATAAGAAGCTTTCACAGTGACTAAGTGTAATGAATTCTTCTTGGACTACCAGCCATGTGAGGTGGTTTAATGGAGAAAACATCAACTTTTGGGGACCATCTTTGTCCTTGTCCTCAGCGTACGTTGGTGTTTTTCCATTAAACCACCTGACATGGCTGATAGCCTGAGAAGAATTCAGTATACATATTGTAACTGCAGCTTCAACAAACATTAAATGATTTTAATTCACTGTCCTTGAGCAAAATTAGTAGTCTTAATAACACTGAATATTACTGGATTTTTGGATTTTGTCCACTGTCCGGTATTTTGAAGAAGAAAAAATTCAGAAACTGAATGTGTTTCCATCCTTGGTTAATGTTGGGCTTACCTGTTCAGTGGGATCCATTAGAAAGAGCTAACCTCAGTCACTAGTCACATATCAAAATGAGTGTCTGTACCGTACAACTTAAGTAAAGGCTGATAATACATTAACCATAGTAGAATTCTCAAGGTCAACCCCCCTCCCCCCAATCACAACTGCCTTGCCAACAGCCAGTATGTGGATATTAAAGTATAGGCCTTGCTAGGAAAGGTGTTATGTGGTGTACATAACACACTCACTGTGTGGTTTATCATTATCATTGCAGGCTGCACGTGGCACATTCTGGCGTGGGCGAGACTGCTATGACTGGGATTCAGACTTTTACCCTGGCCGACAACCATTCATGGGGGATGTAACTGCAGACTATAACTGTAATGGGATCTGGGGGGTTGATCCTGCTACAGGGAAACCGTGGGAAGATATACTATGTAAGAATTTTGATTCTCGAGGAATCATCTATGTAGGTGATTCTGTTGGAGCACATTTCCATTTCCCTGAACCATGGATTAACCCATTACTTATGTCTGAGGTGAGTGATAATGGATTATTTCTTCTGATTTCCCAACCTTACTATCAGCTACAATTTTCCACCGGTAACTGCATATACTTAGTTCACGGTACTTAAATAGGTAAGTTGCATAAGACACAGTTCATTACGAGGAAACGATGAATAGCGCGAAATATTTATATCAATTTTAATTTTTAACATCAATATTAATATAGTTTGTGTATAGACTTGAAGAATAAATATATGTATGAATTGAAAACACAAACATGACGCATCTAAACTATAAAAGTAGAAAATACGTATGCAATTTAGCAGTCATATCTGTTACTTCTGAACACTTAAAGAGAACCACCTGAAGATGACCAGTTAACGTTGAAACATGTGGTGGATTCTTATTAAACATTGAAACTGTAATCAAAAATTGTTGTGCAGATGGGATGTCAACCTAACAAAAGTCTTTATTAGCTGAGAAATGGCCAAATGCTCAAGAAAGATTCTATGCCATGGAGTTAATACCATTAAAGACATTTAATTTTTTTTTAATGCATTGATTCTGATGATGTATGTGTTGGGTGATAGGTAAGTGGACCAGCATGCATGTTGATGTACGTACTGTTTGCGACTGTAATGTTGAGACTTGCCAGGAATGCAGGAAGTCTGAAGCATTAAAGGCAGACGCTATCTTTCCTCCTTCACCCCACTTCCTCACCCCACAAGTCTCAAGATTACAGTCGTGAACTAATAGTATGTTTCTTTTATTTGCAGGAAACTTTTCACAATTATACAGAACCACTGCTGAATGAAATGAGTTGGCCTCATCTTGGTTTTGCAACTGGATTCATGAACACAACAGAGCCATTGCTTATTAAGGTAAGAGCAAAATAATATGAAATCTTGTGTATAAGGCAACCTTTAAGATCATTAAGATCATTATTTATTTACTTTGGTATATTCTAGCTTCAAAACATTTAGTTGAGCCATCCTTCTCTTTAAAGGTCTTTCTACATCTGTGTTCAAATTCTTTCAGTACTATAGCAGTTATGTCATCTTATTTATTATTGTATGTGATTAAAAAGTATGAATTATACAGAGTCTTCTGCACACTTTGCCTTCTCTTGGTTCATCTCTGTGTTTGGTGCCAACAATAATCCCTGCTTCCTTCCATGTTTTGTGTTTTTCTGAACCTTCTGTCTTCAGATGTTTCTCCATAATAAATTTGAATAATTTTGGGATATCCTCGTTTTCCTGAGTCTTGGTGTTTTTTTATACAATGATGTTGCCTGATGGAACACCTTTATTTTCTGAGGACAAGCACAGGAAATGGCCACATTAGAACTAGTTCTTTGACTGTCATTATAATTTACTTCTTGTTATACAGACAGAAATATTGCCTGCATCTTCACTTCAGTTTAATGTGAGAAATTTGATGCTAGTGATCTTTGTATTCTTATGTGTAGGGTGTTACAGATTCTCTATACTTGAAGCTACGCTCACGAAACAGGTGCAACCATCGAGATTACCAGAACCTCTCTAGAAATGGTGCCTCGAGCTATGATGGAATGACTTACATTGAAAGCCTTGCACGGAATAAATCTCATGATAAACCAGTCCTGGTTCTGTATGGAATGTATGGCAATGATGTCTGTAACAGGTACTCATGCTCCTCACTTATGTTGTACATTTTGATTATCACTTTTTAGGTTCATTCCATGCCAAATCAACACAGGTCACAAAATGACTCCCTCAGATTTTAATTACATTTGATGAGGTACAGCCCTTCATAGAGGTGTGTTACCATTCAGTTGATTTCCATGAGGTGTACTATGCACTATTTTCATCTTAATCTGGTTTGGTGAGTTATTTTGCATAGGTATAGTTTTTTTCCATATGTGGCATTTCTGTTGAACTGTGTGGTCAAGTTCCCAAGTGTTTAAGGAATATAGTAACTCTGTGGAGCGGAGTTTTTCTTGAGAACATAAGAGTTACTCAGGTAGTGAATAAATTACCTACTTTTTATGGAACCAAATGCTTTATTCCTGCGTTTACAAGCACCTGCCCCTGACCCATATCCTGAGCCAATGCTTTCACACCCCTATTTATGTAAGATCCATTTTAATATTATCCTGCTAACCATGTCTGGGTCATCCAAGTGGTCTCTTCCTGTAAATTTTGGACAAATACTTTGTACACATATCTTCCATTTATGATTTCAAGTATCACACATAAAAAAAGAATGAGGTTTTATTTGTGATCTGTAACTGGCATTGGTCTGCATTGATTTCGTTAACTGAAAAATGTATATCAAATGAAAAAAATTCAAGAGATAGACTTTTTTCTTTTCTTCTCTCAAACAGCCAAAGAATGTTGGAGGGTAATTATGAGATAAAAAGTTTCTTAACAGTTTTACCATTTAATGCTTGAGACTTGTGCTAATCAAACAAGGCTGTAAATAAGAGCTGATACATACTAAAATAAGTTAGGAGATGTGTGCATAGGATAATTATGGAGCATTCACATTTGTGTGTTGTAATGTTGGTCAGGTTCTCCAACTCTATACCTCATATGACATCACCTTCTGCTCTTCACAAGAATGTAATGAATGTTCTGAATGTCTTGAATGGATTGTTACCATTTGGGAGCCATGTGATACTGATAGGCCTTGTAGATGGGGGATTCATCTATCCAACAATGGCAAACAGAATTCATCCATTAGGGCAGCTCCATGGTGACATCCATTATGATGATGTGTACACCTGGTTCAACTGCATGGAGATGGGACCATGTTCTGCCTGGATGAATAGCAATGTTACTCTTAGGAAATTGGCAACACTGGTGAGTCATATATCTTAATATTGTCATAACATTTTGAATATTATCATTGCATACTGTGTTCATTTGCTCCATTCTGCTTCAGTGCTAAATTCCGTGGTATAGTAACTGGCATGAGTTTTAATGCTTGACCTTAAGTCTGTTGAGCTGTTGGTCAGGCCTGTACTCTCTAAGCTGTAAATTTCTGCCTGCCTAAGCATTGCATGAAGGAAAGTACACATTGTGTGAGAGGTTGGGTGGGCCCCTGAAATGGTTTGAATGTGGCAGCAAAGAAAGAAATAACCAGGTCTCAAAACATAGGCATTCAGATTATGGTTAGTCACTGTACAGATAGAGCAATTAAGGTTGTAAGAAAAATTGTTTTCATGGTTAAACTGTATGGAATGCATCTATTTTCTCATTGTCTTGAAAGAATAAATATGCTCATTATATATATATATATATATATATATATATGTTATGAGCCGAAATAGCTCAGTCAGTATAGTGACTTGCTATGGAATGGAGAACCAGGTTTGGCTCCCCGATGGGGCAGAGGATTTTTCCTCTAGCCTCTGAGTCCAGACCAGTTCTAGGGCCCACCCAGCCTCTTATGTAATGGGTACCAGGGTCCTTCCCCTGGGGGTAAAGCGCAGCCAGAGTGTGATGCTGACCACACCCCCTACTAGTGCCGTGGTCAGGAATGATTATGAGCTATACCTCCTCTCCCCCCAAGCACCTGCATGGCATATAGTGGGACAGCTTTACTTTACATGTGTGTGTATATGTATATGTGTGTGTGTGTTTTGTTCTTTTTATACACAGGTGCTGTATTTCTTGTGTACAAATTATATTCTCATTCATACTACTTAATTTGATACTTTGATGACCCATTCTTCAAGTGTCTGAACGCTGCAGGACCCAACTTTTCGTTGGTTTTGATCTACAGACATTTTGGTTTGTTTTGAAGTACACTTGATTTGTTTGTTGAGAACTTCACTCTTGCAGTATGTCATTCTTTAAACATTGTTGTAAAGACTTACATGAAATGTGATTTTGGTCATATGATGTTAAAGGCAGAAAGTTGTAAAGAGTTCTGTGCTTTCAAATTTATGCAGTTGAAGTCACAGTCATTCATTATGATTAATTGGTTGATGCTACTGACAGCATTAAAATGACTGCTACTTTTGTGTTCCTCAAGAGCTGAAAATTTTATTATTACTTCAGTAATAAAATTGTTTTTGCTTTTTATATTGTAAGACTGACTTTTTCAGTATTAGGTATATCAAGACAAATGTTGTAGCATTTGAATATTTAATGCAGTAGAAACCTGTACACTACATTTATGTATGGAAAACCTATTGACATACAAAAATTCAGCTGTAATGAGAAGAAGGAGTAAGAATCGTCTCCTGGAATCATGTCCATCAAAAGGTTGGATGATGGAAGAAAATACTAGTTTTAAAATATGTTTTATGTTTTTAATGTACATTGCCTTGGGACCCCACATTTCAAATTAGGTCCTGCATATCATAAAATGCTGAACATTTTTGGATTGCTTTGTTGATCTCCACTTTAGTATTCCTTGTGTTATTCATTTCACTGCCTACATAATACATACTTGCTCTCTTGTATTACAACTATGAGGGACATCTCAAAGTTTCCTGTATAGTAGTGATACCGTGTGATTGTATGTGTGAGTGAACTGTCCTTCAGTGTGATGTTACTATTGACTGTACATAGTAGGTGAGCAGCTGAGTTGTTGCGTGTGCTCACCTACAAAAATTCACCTGTTTACTTTGTCATGTCTGTCTGTGTGCATGTAACAGTCCAGAATGGCTCAACAGGATTTTGTGAAATTTGATGTTGACTTCTACTGAAATCTGTCAATACATTCCAGTTTTGGTTAAAATCAAACAACAATAATGGACACTTTACATGAATATGTGCATGTACATCTGCGAGCCGAAGTGACTGGTTGCCGAATCCCAAGCTTGCTGCTCAACCATATTGAGGAATCCTCAGTAATGATGCCATCACCCAACCAGAAAGGCACCAGACATGCATGCCACACACATGCCCTTTTCCCCAGACAACTATATCATTGGCATCATTTGCAAAGGTCAAATTCTAAATGCCATTGTGACTTCTAACATGTTATTTGTGTTTTTGCTTCTGTGTCATCAAATGTTTTTATATATTTTGTGCCTTCATCCACATTCTTACTTACAGTTTTCTGTAAATACTTTTTCCATGACTTTCATGTTTAATGCACAGCATTTACTATATTTCATTAGTAATTTACATCACTAATTTGTGCACAAAAATATGTACATACAGTATTTTGTTGGAGAATCTAATGAGAATAGACTGTGTGTGAGGTTGAGGGTAATATTAAAATTTATCTAAGAAAAATATGTCTGAAACAGAAAGTGAAAATGTTTCATAAAGATTGTTAAGTTGTAAAATGGCTCAGGAAACGGTCTATTGGTAGACCTTTGTGAAAACAGGGGTGAACTTTCAGATTCTATAAGTTTCATTTTCAGGCCTCAGGGAAGATTTAATATTGTATAATTAATTTATGATACATAAATTGCCTTCAGTGGGCTGAAAATAACAATGTTGAAACTTACGTTGAAGTTGAAATTGAAGAATAAAAATTATATAAATTTATAGGCGTTGATTTAATGACTGCTTGCAGGTCCTGACAGGTTGCAGAACATTGTGTTGAAATTCGTGAATTTAACGTTTTGAAAACGGAAGAATTTTGAGTGTGATGAATTATTGTCTGAGCTTAGAGGCTGAAGCTAATGTGTTACAAATTTCTTCTCTAGCGAGCACAAGAGCTGTCAGTTGTGTTGAGGAATATAGCTGCCAGAGAGAAATTTACTGCATTTTCATTACATTTCTTGGACAACCCTGTGCAGAAAGTTATGTGGGACTGGAAAAAATTAGGTAAACCCATGTGGCAGCTGCTTGATCCAGTGGACAGTTTGCATCCATCCCAGGTGAGGTAGCATTCTAAAATAGTTTGTTATACATCATCACCACCTGTTTAATATAGTTATATATATACTGTCAGCTGCCCAAAATACTTCATTATACACTGTGAATTGTTTAAAAGACATGTTAAGTTAAGGAGTTTATTATTTAGCGCTTTATAATATACATTTCCTAAATTACCTTTCCTGTTACAAAACCTAATATCAACCAAACTGCTGAAGATAAAATGATAAAAGGATGCTGCATTTTCTGCCTTCAGATATAAAATTCTGTCAACCCCACGTGGATCACTGTGCAGGTAAAGAATCAGTTTGTTATGTGGCTATGGAGTCAAAATTAGTGATAACAGTGCAGAGAAATTACTTCTGTACGTATGGCAAGAATCCTTCTTTGTAACTATCAGAGAGTCTGTTATGTTTCATGTTAGTTGAACTTATATGCTACAACAATGAATACTGTTTTGCATAAATATATAAAGCTTTATGCATACAAAGTGCAAAACATGTCAGTTAAACAGGATGACCTGTCAAGACATTCAGATTTTGTGTATTAATGAAGACTAAGAGTTTTCTTGTGCAGATATTTTTTCAAGTGGGCCAATCCATGGCCTCTGTCATCACCTGACATTACCCCTTTGGACTTCTTCCTTTGAGGTTACATGAAGGACCATGTTATCCAGACACATATTCCTGACATTGGCACCTTATGTACAGAAGTCACACACTTCATCAGCACTGTGGCACCAGACATATATAAATGGAAACTTAATATTGATTTGATGTGCTGCATGCGATCCAAGTGGCACACAGTGAAGTACAATCTGTTTCTCTGAAATGTTGGTACCTACCTACAATTCCACACTGTCACAACCCACAAGAACAAACATTGACATTTTACTTCCATGATAATCTTAAATGTCTTCATACAAAATGCATAATTTTATCTTTAGTGACTTGATTTATATTTGGCTTCATAATAGGAAAGATAATTTATAAGCACTCTGTACACTGTCAACAATTTTACCCA